>JAJLRJ010000006.1:10302852-10490352 GCA_024195265.1 Dendrophyllia cribrosa | reverse complement strand
AGAAAAACATGAATAATGAATTGTTAATTAAGCTATGCATTTGCAATTCAAATAACAATTTTATTTTTGAAAAAATGTGTGGGTAGTCATCCACGCTATATCCTAAAAACTCATTTATCCCAATGGCTCGCCATCTAAGATCGTCCCTGTACGGACGAGGTATCGCGGGTTTCATGTATTTATTTGACTTATTAAAATTCATTGGTCATATCCCATATTATTTTTCGGGATTCAGTCGCGTGCACTTTTGCGCTTTTTCCGACAACCTTTCTCGAAACAGCTGTAAATTTTCTCCGTGAAACCCAAGTCAAGTCAATCAAGTCAAGTCAAGTCAACTTTTATTTAACTCAAGCCTGGTTTCCATATAACCGTAACTACCCCGTAACTGCCGTAAGCGAGCCCCCGGTAGCACTGCGGCAGTGACCGGGATGCTACCGTATACATACCGCCGGCAGCCGCAGTTGTGTGTTTTCATTTGTGACCGCATGACCGTGACGAGCTTTTAGCGCGGAAATGGCTGCGATTTGATTGGACAGTTCTAATCATGTGTTGTCATAAAAACAATGCAACTCCCCCGGGTTGTCGCCGGTTCCCGCCGGCATGTGTTGCCATTAAAATCTTATCAAGCCTGCGGTGCCGTAAAGCCGGGAAAAGTTGAACTCGACTCAACTTTCCGGCACAGGGGACATCGTGCCGCCGGTCATCCCAGATGCCGGAACAGAATGTTTCTATTAAAAATAGAACTACCGCCGGTGTGCCCCAGTGCTCCCGCCGGTTCGGCTTACGGCAGTTACGGGGTAGTTACGGTTATATGGAAACCAGGCTTTACACAGAATATACATAAAGGTTAGGATAATTTATATCCGATGCTCCCCCACCCCACCCTTCTTCCTTTCAATCCAAATTTACCGAGAAATAACTTCTTTAACTTTTTAATTAATTGCTATGTTATTCTGTTTCTTAAACGAAACAATACATATAGTTTGGACAGAACAAAATGGACTATTTTCTGGTCACGTTTTGAGCGTGCAACGCGTCATAACTCAGGAAACTGGCTGTTTATTCTCACAAAAGCATTTTATATCATCTAGGCTGTGTACAGACAAGCGGAAGAGTTTGATCAGACCAACGAATACATGGAAAATTCATCTCAGGTATTATCTTTTTATATACACTTTAATATAAGGTTTTGTTTTGTTTTGTTTTTTCTAAAATCCAGCACTATAACTTTTCTTAAAAGTGCAGTGTCCCCATAAATAAATACCGGGAGTGCTCGTAGTCAGTAGAGTTGCACCTCTTCCGAACCTGTAATTTCACTGGACATGGATAACCCTCGTCGTACCTTGTTGACGTCAAATTGCTAAGATTGGTACCGCTTAGGGTGCTAAAATCTAAAATGTCCACCGTTAGAGTCATCATTGTTTTACAGTCAGCTGGTTTGTAACGAGGGGGACCAGGTAACCTGATAGCTCTAAGTTATGAAGGGTATTATTTTGGACATTTTTGGGACTCCGTCACCGACCTCGATAAATTGCGGCTCGTATTTTCTCGTTACATTTCGGCAAAGGACCATAATTCCCAAGGAACTAGCTCCATAATAAGATCGGTTTGTCGTTTGCGACATGTGGAAACATGAAAAATTAAAAGCTTACAAGCACACTCTTCCATTTCCAAAACCAGCTATTCCTAGCTCATAGCCCGAGTTTTCTATTATGTAACATTTATTTCTTCTTATTTCGAGATAACAAAGCAAGCTTAAACAAGTTCCTGGTCACAATTATGAAAAAAACGATATTTCAGACGGGACAGTCTCCACAACTCCTTGATTTTCCTACCCTGTAAGATAGCATTTAGTAGTATTTAACCCTCGGACGTACAATGGGGGGAGGGGGGGGGGGGGGGGGGGGGGGCGGTGGGGGTGGGGGGTGGTGGCCACCAAAACCACCCCTTAAGGTTTTTCTCCGATATTTTCAAGAGCATTTAAGATTAGCACATGCAGTTTCCAGTAACTGTTCGTTTCTCCTTGAGACACGTTTTTGTAAAGTTTGGCGACAACCGGTTACTTTGGTAACGAGATATGATGTCATAAGTAAAATGAGGTCAAGCCAGTTTTGAATAAAAATGCGTGTTTTTCATCTTTTTTCAGCGAAAAAACATAAAATCTTACCAAAAGCATCAAAATGTTTAATTGTATGTTATTTTACAACTCTAACAAACAATATTTGCAATTTCCACATTTTCCCGATAAATTTGAATTTTTAGTAAAATCAAAGATGGCGGCCATCTTGGCGGCCATTTTGGATGACGTCAAGGACCCCCAGCAGCGCCACAACCCATAATATTTAACCCAAGGGGGCGGGGGGGGGTCTTGTACCACGGTGGGGGTATAAGTTTGAGTGTACGTCCGAGGGTTAAGACAGAATTTCGATTTTCGAAATTGTTTAACTTGCTTTGTTGTAGCGCAGCTTGGTATTTATGCCGAAGTCAACGGAAGTCAGCACCAACACAAAATACCGCTTGTGGTAAGGTTTCTAGTAACGAAATAAAAAAAATTGAAAGTTTTATCCCATGAATTTCAATACGTTTGTAACAAAGCCAATTGTTTTTAGGACTGTATCTTAAACGATGCCTATACAACTCTCAATGAGGGATGACAGACATGACTCGACATGACAGAAGTGCGAAAACCAAGGCAATCCAAGAATGTTCCGATAAACAAAACAGTATGACAGACGGTATGACAAATATTAATGAACACACCATCTACGATACCTGGTGCCTTCAAACGTTCTAGATGCACCTTATTTATATCTCTGTCGCAGGAAAAGAGTGGAATGTATTCCTTGATTAAAGGATACTTGGAAGACAATCACAACCACAACCTGTACTGACGCGCCTGCCAACAGAGCATTTTTAAACGGTTTGGGAGTTTGAAGAGGCATACTTAATTCAAATGTTTATTCTAAGTTAAGGATACTCTCAACCTTCGAGGAACAAAAAATTCCAAAACAAGTTTTCTTCGACTAAAATAAGTTTTATTAGTGTTTAATCTAACATCGACTGTAAAAGTAAAAATGATTTTGACCAGTTAAAATGATGAGTATAAAGATCTCTTGCCTGGTCCTATGGTGGACACTATAACCCTCATTATTCTAGAAAAGGCACAAAAGACAACTTATTAGAATTACCCAACGCAGAAATTTTAGATCAAGCCCGAGAAAACCGTTTTAATGTTCCCAACTGCCTCATCACCAAGCAGTATATTCTTCGAGCGCGGTGCGCTTGAAGTTGTGGGAAGGAGCTCCGTGCTCCTTTTTTTCGCGCCCTTTTTCGACGAAATGCAAGGGCGCCTGGAGACGAGACAACAATACCTTTTAGTGTCAGTTCCTTTTTTGGGGTACATTCTAAAAAAACCTAACGTCCTATTTTGTGGTTAAATTCTTAGGCTATTAGAATCGCTAATCATATGTCAAGTAATATATCAAACACGAGAAAGGGTGTTTTATCAGGAAATCCAATCACCGAGAAATGGGTTGAAAAACGAGGCGCAGCCGAGTTCTTTTTAATCTACTTCGATGTGATTGGACAACTGATGAAATACTCTTTTAAGTGATTGACAAAGCTTCTTAAACAGATCATTAAATGCATAGAAAACAAACAAAAAAATCGCCAAAATTGATGCAAATTAAGTAGTAATTTCCTTTGTGTGTTTCGTCATGAATTATTAATGACTTTAAACAAAACATCTTTAGCTCTCTTAGCTTTCACTAAAGAAATAATTAAAAATCTGAGCATACTACAGGAGCGCGCAACGTATCGTTTCGATGGAAAAGCAATTCGGAAGGCCTTAGCGTAAAAATTGGTAAATAATTAGACTTAAAACTATAGGGCCGCGGTTATTTTAACGGTTTAAAACAATGTATGGACCTCTACATCTGTTTATAAGCGGGTCATTTTAAGTAGATAAATGTTTTTCTAGTGTATGCTATACGCGTTCTGGACAGTGTTTACAGTAAATAACGTTTAAATATTAGGGTTGGCCAGAATGAAATCGGTTTAGACCGCGGTTTTGTTAAACGCTGCCTAACCTTCGTTTAAATAATCGGCCCATAGTTTTCTTTAGGAAAATGTCGCCTCAAACTTTAGTGATATCAGAGAATTTAACGCCTTTTATTTTCATAGGGATAAAAAAGTGTCGTTTTGGGTACCCTTAGTATTTTCGGAATAAAGCAGCTAATAAATTCGGAGGATTACAAACTGAGATTCCTTTTCCTAAAAGTTTCTGCCTCTAAAATAGTCAGCTTAAAAAACCGATTGATGAAACTGTATTAACTTTATAGGGCGCTTACCGTTTGTCAGAACTGGCCGGCCAGACCAGTCCGTTTGTAACTAGAATGCATCTTTTTGAAGACTTGTTCCTACAAGTCCATCAAAAGGGTGCATACTATTTCCAAATTTACCAGTTCGACCGACCGGTTCTGGCAAATAATGGAATAATATTTACGAATTGAGCGGTCCGACCGGGCAGTTCTGACAAATGGTAAGCGCTCTTAGTTTCCTTAAAGGCACTAAAATGATATGGAACAGTACAATGCCATTCCAAGCGTTTTCGTCAACATTTTTTGTTAGGTGCCCTGAGACTAATGCGTATCATTAAAGGAAACCACTCGTTGGATTCTGTTGACCCAATAACATCAACTGATATCGTGTTTTATATGTAGGAGTGGCAAGTTTAAAGTGTAGTCGTCGAACCGGTTATTCCAGAATTAGTTATTCCCAGGAACACCGTCTCCTCTGGAGTTCCGGCCCACTGACGCAGGACAAATTCAGTTTTCCTGCTGTGCTTTTCCAGTTGGCACGAATTCCGTCTTTGGCGTCTACAAAGAAACACAGAAAGTGATTGTAAAATAAAATTGTTTGTAAAACCGTTTTGTTTATGCTACTAAATAAAATAAGATAAAGATTGTTCATCTTCAGTGGCATATCCATAGAATGGTTCTTCATTCACTGCTCAAAATCGAAATGAAGTTCAAAAGTGTTTTGAATGAGTGAACAGGAGACCTTGATTAATGCAGACATCTATTTTGTGCCTGATTTACTTTGAGTTCAAAACAAAAAGACGACTAGCGCCAATAGCACTGTATGTATCACAAAGTGTCTTTTTCTACACATTCTCCATTTTTGATTTGTTCTTTATGCTGTGCTCACTTTGAAATCTTATAATTTGAATAGAAAAAAAAGAGGTGATAATCTATGGGATACTACCAGGAGGGAGGGTGTGACTACATTATTTATTGATTTATTACCTGCAGACAAGGACGATTATCATCACCATGACAACGGTGACAGCAACAGAGACACCAATTATGATCCATTTCGTCCTTGACTCGCCAAGCTGGGATTCACGTGGTGGTGGACTTCCTTCATCTTCTTGATATGCCCGGATGTTGTATACTTCCTTTTTAATCAGGGAAGACAATGCAGCCACCGATTCTTTAATAGCCCGTAGTAGTGCATCTTGGTTCATAAGGAAACTTTCTTCTTGACTAGTGTGAAGTATGACGTAAAAGGCCACGACCAAATCAGAATTGTGCTCTCGTGGGAAGTGGTTTAGCAATTGAATACTTCCGGTAAGACTCTCTCCACCGACAGATCTATATAAGATTTAAATAAGAACAATGACAGTGAATTGTAACGTTTTGAGTTTTGGAAGGTATAAATTTGTTGTCGTTTTCTAAGGCCCAAGCATCCAATACAACGTTTTGACAGTGAAGATTTTTATAATTTGTTTAGTAAAGTTACTTTTTCTCGCTTAGTGGTATTAAGCAATAATTTACTGTTTTAGAGGAAAACCAGGCAAGCTTTAATTCAGCCCTATCAATTCTTTTTCACCCTCCAGTTATGTATAAAAGTCCTTATAGTTCTAACTGAATCTGTGGAAGAACTCCCAACATGCGATCATTACAAATAAAAGCTATTGAGCAATACTTCGAAGTAGTTCAATCTGTTTATTACACTATACTAATTATGAGTCAGTGAATGAAATCCTAAAGTTATTGAGTAGTACTTTCTATAGTTTAAAAAATGAAGCTTGTTTTTTTTGGAGGAAATTAAGGAAATGCCGAAATGATTGAACAATAAAACGATAAGTACTAATACATCTTGGGTAGACAAATGAATATATGGTTGAAGTGAACTATATACATGATTCAACCAATTTTTGGCGATCTTCCAGTGATTGGAGGTACCGAACACGCAATTAGAAGTATACTGTCAGTGCAGTTGTTGTAAGTGAACATTCAGTGATCTAATATAAAGAGCTTTTCATTTTAGGGAACAGAGTAAAACCCGGGTTTATAGCTCACCTTTTAACTACTACAGCATCATAGCAGTTAGCTTTCTCGCCCTGTTCACAATATGCTACAGCAACCCGGGCGACAACGTCCTTAAAAGACTGAAACAGTCCTCTATGCCACTGTGAAAGAGAACGTTATGTAAATATCTGGATGGGGTTTATTTAACTGACAGCTGAGAATTGGCCGAGAAATGCCGCATATTTTAACTGTTAACCGATTAACTGATTGCTGAGGAATAGTTACAATCTAAAGTGACAAACGGGCCTGAAAAGCCCCCCCCCCCCCCACCCCCCCCCCCCCCCCCCCCCCCCCCCCCCCCCCCCCCCCCCCCCCCCCTCCCTCTTCCCACAAGAAGCGTTCAATACAGTTACTAATATTGTAAGTTAGCTAATAACTGAAATTCGAGTCTTCACCCAGACTCATTCACGAGAGCGTTGCTAACAGTTGTCCTCTCATTTTTTGTTCCAGTGTCTAAAGCTTTCCCGCGTTGACAGAAAATCAACCGAATGTGTCTCTATTGTTCACACAGATAGCACTGATAAGCACATTTTTGTTTATAACTTTAGAAGTATTTAACCAATACCCACTAAACTTCGTGACTTTTCGGAAATTTATCTGGGAACATTATGATGTGTCACATGTTTCTCCTTAACATGTGAAGTTTAAAGTTTAAATTCGTAAAATTATAACCGGGATTTTACGATATATAAATTATAATCACTTCAAAATTGTACTTGTAGGAATGAAAAATCTTTAGGGGAACTTAGTGGTTTTATCTATTGCCATATTGCTTTTAGCTTAAACTCTGTAATTTATATTCGCCGAATAACGTACCTCATCTAAATTGGCATCCCTTATCGTCATGGAAACCGCATGATTTATGCCTTCTCTAGGAACAAGATCGGTTTTCACGGAATAAGTTGGCGTGCTTGTTGAGAACGGCGCTTCTGTTGTTGGAAAGTATTCTGATACAAAGGGATAGTATTTGTTAGTTTTGATTGCAGATTTCTGTGTTGATGACAACGGAAAAGGTCTAATTGAATCAACAAGAGATTTAATCCTTTGAGCCTTTTAAGTATTAGTAATCGAAATGCAAAAACGTGGTCATAAGTTAAATTAATGCTTTTGACAAGCACTTTAACTTCGCTTGTTATGATGTACAGACTTTTAAGTCTGGATGAAATGTGTGACCATTGAGATGAAAGCTATTGAGCATTTCTTTCCTGTGTTGCTGTACAGGATGGTCCTAGCGTTTTGAGTCTGTGGATGAAATCCTAAACTGTTACCACTGAAATGAAAACTATTGAGCAGTACTTTCCTGTGGTGCTGTTTATAATGCTTTACAAGGTACTGTTCGTTTTGCAAATTTTTTAATACTATATGTGCGATTTTATTTGTAATCTCTAGTCGTTGTTAGTGTACATGTTACCTTCGCATGTGTCATTAATACGCTTGTAGCCTTCTTGGCAATCACAGCGGAATGATCCAATGGTGTTATAACATATGTCTAATGATCCTGCACAGTACACCTCATCTATCAGACCGCATTCATCAATATCTGAAACGAACAAATACCACGTGATTTAGCCCTCGGACGTACAAACAAATTTGTGACCTCACCGTGGTACAAGAAGAGGGGTTGTTGAAACATCCCCTTAGGTTTTTGCTGTGTTATGATGTCTTAACCTTGCTATATCTTCAAGAAATAGTACATCTCCTTTACAAGATAAGGCAATCATGTGTCGATAATGGCGTGATAAGACATAAAATGACGTCATTCGTTTTTAGAACCGCCATCTTGGATTCCTTATCTTGGATTTTTTTATTCCAGAAAATCACCTCTAAAATATTAACAATTAAAAGAAATCAATAAAAAAGATGCTACTGAACAGACTAAAAAGTGGCCTGGTCGCACTACAGTCAAAAACAAAAATTAGTCTGTGCATTAATTTCCATAAATTTAAAACCGCAAACGGGAGTTTAAAAAATTTGAGAACATTTAAAGGTCGCACTGTCCGTCCATGCTGTCGAAAACATAAGCGTAATGACATAAAAACAAAAACATTCCACAAAACGCGTGTCCCTCCCGAAGCGGTTTTTTTTTGTTTTCCTCGATTTTTTCAAAATCAGCCTGTCCCACCCATACACTACGGCGTCTTTGAAGTTTAGCCGGAATTTTCATTTCTTTTCAAAATTTAAAAACACCGGTCGCATTAGGAAACTTGATGTGATGACAGATTTTTATCTTAAACAAAGACACATTTGATCAAAATTTCCCTAGTGCGACCAGGCCCTTAGATCGAAACTACCTCGTGAGAAAGGTTCAATCATGCTCAGAATAAACATGTTTCGATCATGTTTCGCGCAATGCGCCGCTTGATGTGAACGGCTTTTGACAGTAAAACATTCATTCGTGATCAGACTAAACAGTCATGTTTCGCCCTAGTGTGAACACAGCATTAGTCTTCCAAAATGATAGCTGTCTCCTAATTAATGAAAAATGTTTAGATGATCTAACAACTACGTATACTGCAAGCAACTCGATTAACAAAACGGTACATATTAAAAAGGTAGGAAACGCGTTCCATATTTGGTACTGTACCTAGCTTGCGTCTACTATATTTCTACATAAAGCTTCTTTACCGTTGCAGGTCAAGCCGTCTGGGGACAAGATGAAGCCAGGGTGGCAGGAGCACGTGTAACTCCCCTCGTTGTTATGGCACAGCTGCGAGCACTTGTGTTTATGTGTTGTGCATTCATTAATATCTGTTGACAAGATCGAATTGTTTAGTGCGGAAAAATGACTCTTAGGTGGTGTTACACTAACCTGTATGATTATTTCAACTTATGCCTTGCAAGTTAAGACGACGTTCTATTGGGATTAAACATTTTGATCCAAATGGTAAAGTTGGTTGCGGTTTCTTTTTCATGCCAGGCGGAAAAGTTGCATAACCCTAAACAATATCAGGGCTCCAAAACGAAAAGAATAGAGTTGGTGGGTTAACAACGTTACCTATGGGTTTCAAAGAACAAAACTCGACACTTTTAACATGATCTGAAACCAGTTGAAACATCCAGAGCCGATTATATTCCTTAAACAGATATAACATAAACCGTTGTTTTAGAGCATTTTAAGTTGCTGTAAATCAGCTTATAAACGGATCAGTTAATAAGTCTATATTAAAATATTTAGTCTTTACTATATGTCATGTTGAGTCTGTTTATTTAAAAATTAGCTTGTGCGTTCCTACAAACTTTGCAGGTCAAATCTTCAGGACGCACCAATGCCATAGATAAGTTCATCGACCACCGGCTTAAGAGACTGGATGGCCATTATCTATTGTCTATATCCAACGTGGTAATATTCAGTTGGCCCCCTTCCCCACACTATAGAGCGTTTTCACTTGATGTCATAGCCGCCATATTGGTGTTCCCGTGCAAAAGAATTTTAATTAACTTCTTTTGTTAGGAACACCAACATGGCTGCCATGGCCTTTGTCATTTGAGTCCCACGGGACTGAAGGTCACGTGAGTGAAAACGCTCTATAGTTGTGTTCGCCTTACCATGGCAAGATTTGCTTTCAGCGTTGAGCTCGTAACCTTTGTGACAAGAACATTTTGGCTGTCCATGATCCTCTACACAAACTTGCTGACAGCCTGCTGCGGACACGTTGCAACGTGAAATAGCTAAGAATAAAAAATAAATAAATTAGTGTTAAGGACGTCAGGTTATGAAAGGAAATTCTGCTAGGAAAAATGTGACTTCTTTATCTGAACAGATAAAGTTACTACTATACACGCAAGAAAAGAAAAAAACAATACCGTACGCGTTGAATGCCCATTATAAATGGAATATAAATGGGCGATCGGGGTTAATTTATAACGAAAATAACGGTTGGGTAAATGATTGGGACACCGAAAGGTGGTCGTTGGTTGCATTAACACGTTGCTTGGATTAATGGGGTTAAAAAATAACTTTTGAGCTTTTGGAGTGTGGGCCGAAAAGGTGACCGTTATAAAGAGGCGGACATATTAACCCTATTCGGCCTGGGGGGGGGGGGGGGGGGGGGGGGGCACAAAGTGCCCGCGCTAACTTTCAACATTCATAACTTCTTTAATATGTATTCAAACGCCATCAAACTTTGTGACTTTTCCTAAAATTTATCTGGCAACAATTTCATATGACAATTTTTTGATCACGTGACTTGACGTTTCCATGGCAACAAGATTTTGGCAGCCATGTTTTTGGAAATTTGCATATTTATACCTTTGAATGAAGAAAAACAATGTTTATTGGTATAACTTTTGTATTTTTACGTCATTTAGCGTTTATTTATTGGTCAATTTGTACGGTTTTTAAGAGGTTTTAAAAAAATTAAGAAATCCAAGATGGCGGATCCAAGCTGGCGGCCGTATAACTAATTACCTAATAACTACGTCATATGACGTCATCGTTCCATTGTGCGGACCGCAAAGGAGACAGTTTTGGACGTACTATGTACCCTCTAGGTTTCATTGTCATAGCCTTAATGTTCTTGAAGTTACGAAGGGGGCGCACAATGTGCCCCCCCCCTCCCCTCAGGCTCAGGAACTCAAAAAAAGCCCAGGCCGAATAGGGTTAACATTAACGGGCAGTTCGTAAGACGAGCATCTTAACCATATTCACTCAGGCGGGGCTTTTTTGGGTCTTCTGAGACCAGGGGGCAGATTCCTCCCCTCGCCGGTAAGTCCAAGAACATTAAAGCTATGGCTATGAAAGTTGAAAGTTTTATAGTACGTCACAATTGTCTAAATTACGGTAGGTCACGTCACGTGATGACGTCATATTACGAGAAAATTGCGTCATCATTCCAAATGGTCACCAACTCGGATCCGCCATCTTGGATTTCCATCATGTTGGAATAGCGCCAAAATTGAATCAAAATTAATAAAAAGCAAACGAAAAGTGCTAACATAATCTTAAAATACAAAAAAGTCAACGCAGGCACTTTTCTCCCTCCCTCTCCACGCCCCGGTGTGAATAGGGTTAAGAGAGTTTGAGATCGATCTCGCAGACACACCTTTGGAACAATTTTAAGATTTATTACTAAAACAGTAAAGGCGTGTAGCGAGGATTGTTAAATTAAATTTATTGCGACTTACGTATACAAGCGGTATTATCATTCGGGTCAACTTGAAATCCGTCGAAACATGAACACTTCCGACCACCAGGATAGTTTGTACATTTCTGCATACAGTCATTGGAAACAACGCACTCATCAATATCTGAAAATCGAAATCGATTTCAATTATTCTATCAAATCGAACCAATAGCAAGGAAAACGAGAACCCACCATCGAGTGTAACAGTCAAAATACCAAGGATAATAATCACGTCAAAGTTACGTCAGAGAATTTTTTTAATTTTTTTTTTGGTTAAATCGATTCAGGGATGATCTTACCTCTACAGCTGATACCATCACTATTTAGTCTGTATCCCTGGTTACAGTCACACAGATAGGATCCTGGTGTGTTGATACATAATTGGCTACATTTATACACGTGATCAGTGCATTCATCGACATCTGTGGAGCAAAGGGAAACGAAAATGAAACACAATTGATTGAATGATTGAATGATTGATTCATGGATTGATTAATTAAGTGATTGATTGACTGACTGCCTGATATATGAAATGTTATATATCAGAGAATAGGCCATTTCTGAGTTACGTTATGCCTCGTTGTCAAAGCGAGGCTAAGTGTACAACCTTTCATTTGAAGATGAGTTTTATTTGCATTTGAATAAAAATAACATTTTCATATGAAAGGTTGTGCACCTAGCCTCGCTTTGACAACGAGGCATAACCTAACTCGGAAATGACCTATTCAACCCATTACACAATACTCAGTCAGACTCAATCAGAGCAAAATTGTTTGTTTAATTAACGCAGTTATCTTTCAGTCACTTTTTCTTGTCACTTAACGTATTTTGTCACTTAATGTGCATAATTGTAGATCTATTTTTTAATGCAAGAACTAACCTACACATTTTACTTGACAATGACATCGCGATGATGTCGAAAAGTCGTTTATTATTTTCGCTAATTTTTGTATTGAAAATATTCCCTCAAGCCTTACTTATTCGATTGATAAAATAATTAATTCATCTATTTCTTGAGTCAAGAATTTCCCAGGAATACGTTCACTAATTCACTTATTTATTGATTCATTCATTCCATAATTTATACAGTCATTTTGCATGTCTTTTCCCTCACCATCACAAATGGCTCCATCTCCGGTGTATCCCGCGGGACACGGGCCGCACGTGTATCCAGTTTGATTGGCTGGAGATCTAAGATCCGTGCACTTTACACCCGGGAAGCAAGGTTGGTTGTTCTCCACGCACGCGTCAATCTTACTTTCACACAACTGTCCCGTAAGACCCGAGGGACATGCGCATGACAATACGATGAATCGCGCACCGGTTTCCCGCTGTATCTGAACGTCTTCGTCCTCAATGCACTTAGCGGGACCTTTACATGGACACAGTACAACCATTGGGCGGAGCTCTGATGAAGAACCCCTGCTGTCCGTCACGTCAAAAATGGGCTCTACCTGTGAATCGAAGCACAAAAAGTTAATCATTCAGTTTATCCCGTATTTTTAACTGTTAAATAAATATCCAAGTTATGGTGATTCAGTTGATTTTATATAGTTTTTAAGCATTAATAGTTTACTTCCATATTTTCACATTGTTACTTTTCTAAATGCAACCATTAATTCTCATGCTTAAGGTGGCTCGACTGGGTTTTTTGGCGACATAACACCCCAACTTTGAACGGCTGATACTTCACTGTCTGAGATCGGTCAGGCAAGCTGCTTCACACATAAACCAAAAAAGTAGATTTGATTGACATCGGTGTTACCATAACAACGATCTGATGAAGTCGTGGTTATTGCATATTAGTAATTTTCTCA
The DNA here is from genome assembly GCA_024195265.1 of Dendrophyllia cribrosa. Taxonomy (NCBI): domain Eukaryota; kingdom Metazoa; phylum Cnidaria; class Anthozoa; order Scleractinia; family Dendrophylliidae; genus Dendrophyllia; species Dendrophyllia cribrosa. The sequence continues at coordinate 10,477,038 of JAJLRJ010000006.1, read as the reverse complement.
ACATCTAGACCTAAACTTTTAAAACGACTGTATGCCTCTTATAGTCTAGATGTATGTCTTCAAGACTGCAAAGTTTGAAAAAATTCTATGAGAGCGTTTTCGAATAAAATTGAGTTGAATATTTTCCATCATAAATTTAAAAAATCGCATTACTTTCTGTTATTTCGTCGATGCCAGCGCTTTCGAAAACGCTCTCATAGAATTTTTTCAAACTTTGCAGTCTTGAAGACATACATCTAGACTATAAGAGGCATACAGTCGTTTTAAAAGTTTAGGTCTAGATGTTGAGAAAATTACTAATATGTAAAAACCATGACGTCATCAGATCGTTGTTATGGTAACACCGATGTCAATCAAATCTACTTTTTTGGAAAGTTCATTTCATCTCTAGTTTATGTGTGAAGTAGCTTGCCTGACCGAGCTCAGACAGTGAAGTATCAGCCGTTCAAAGTTGGGGTGTTATGTCGCCAAAAAACCCAGTCGAGCCACCTTAAGGGGTAGGCTGTACTCAATAATTAAATAAATAAGTCAATTAATGAATAGATAAAAATATAGTGAAAAAAGAGCAAACTTTAATAAGGTCGATTAAGCGGGTCGCTTTTGTTAAGTTTCACTAACTTAGACTTTCCGCGCGCCGCCATTTTGAATTTTTATGACGTCATTTGGTTACCACTATTGTTAAGAAACGACCTTCCTTTGTATGAAACAATTTGGCAACCATATGACGACATAAATATTCAAACTGACGGCGCGCGGGAAATTTTAAGTCGAAAATGGCCATATCCATATCCAATATTTTTGTACGTTAAAACTATATTTCCACTTTTATTAACTTGAAATTTAGACTTTATTTGCAACAATTTAACATCAGTTCATTATAACAGTGGAGGGTTCCTTTAAATTATTCCTCTATATAAAATTGTAGAGGGGTACCTCTACATTGTAGAATTATGGCTACTAACCTTCTGTGTAGATGTAGGCTGCCATCTAATAACGAGGTGTTGCGATGTATTGACTACAATTTCTGCAGTTGGAAAATTCCTTACTATAAACAAAAAGTAATCGCTTGAATTATGCTCAGCTGTGATGGTCAGTTCAATCGTCTGATTTATTGTGGCGTTGATAACTTTTGGGCCGTGTATTGTTGGCGGGAAAGATGCTGTGAAGAAAAAGAAAAGGAAAAATCTCGTTAACTAACGAAGATTTAAACTAAAACAAAACAGGAGTTTTGCAAATCATGCAGAAATATAAAATGGTGCTAAAGAAAGTGTTTAAAAATGTTGGTGTTTGCATTAATCTTTGTTGGGTGCGTTTACCTACATGAATGTACCAGACGTTATCGTCCTAGAGATGAAGGAAACTTCTTTCTTGGTTTTAGCTAATCCTTAGGCTTTTATAGGAGTGCACCAAGAAACTTCACGTGCAGCTAGAACAGTTTATTGTGCAAATGTATGGGCAATGATGTAATATATCAAACAGAGGAAGAATGTTTCATCAGGATATCAAAACACCGAGAAGTGGGTTGAAAAAACGCGGAGGCGCAGCCGAGTTTTTTAAAACCAACTTCGAGGTGTTTGGGTACTTGATGAAATATTTTTTCGAGTTTGATATGGCTTCTCAAACTGATCATGAAATGCAGAGAAAACGAAGGAATAGAGTTGCCAAAATCTCTGCTAATTAAGATCAGATTTCCAAACCACCGTCACGCTCATGATTTCCTTTGTTCAAACTTGATGGATCATTAATGAATTTGAGAAGGTGAGATGAAGATGGTTCCACTGTATGTGATTTCTTTGATTTAATCAAAATCAAGTTATGCTATATACGGCTTAAGAAAATTTTTTATATAAGTTACGTTGTTTCTTACCTAGCTCTCTGTTTACTTGGTTGTTGTTTTCTTCCAGTCTTCTAGTTGTCATTCCATAAGACGCGTCCACAGTCACGGCAGCATCAAACAGACAGTTAGTATTGTTGTCACAGACTCTCTCAGCCTGAAGCCGGAACGAGTCATTTGTCCAAGTTATGTTGTCTATAAACATTGGTACATAGCTCAGGTCCATAAAGGTTGCTGGACTTTCCTTAGCATCATAAGTGAACAGTGATTCAGAAGCTTTAATTTGCCCTTGTAAAGAAGAAACAGAGAAATTGTATCGTTAAGCTACAAAGACACGCATGAATTTAACGTTATATTTTAAGAAAAGCTAGCCGGAGTTGCTTTATACCTCATGATAAAATGTTCAAAGAAATGTACGTGCTGTGACTGGTCAGTTGGAGCTCATTATATCACTATAACGTAATTTTTATATAGGAAATAGTAAAATTGCTCCTCCTGCATTGTTCAGTTATAAAAGCAGTTGAGAATTAAAAAAAAAACACTTCAGAAGTGAAATGCACTCGGTCGCGTTTGTCATATCCTTACAAAACCAAGCTCGTGAACTCGATCTGACCAATTATACTACAGTACTAGTATCATTTTTTCTTAACTCAGGGTTTTAATGATATTCACAAAAAGGCAAAAAAGAAAACGTAAACACTTCTGTAAAAATTGAATAACATTTGTCACTGTAATAGCCAGTTGCTGCATGATATGAAGTATTTTTTTTTTGCCTTAAATAATCGGTTACGCTTATAGTGGTTGATTGATTTCATTACTAAATACCTGTCCTTGATTTTTACGATTATGTTCACTCACATTTTAATCCAAACTCATAATGTATCTGTTGAGGGGAAGCATCAGTCGGAAGCAGTGTTCCATCTGGAGCCTCAAAATCGTCCGAAGGATCATCGTTCCATGTTCCCAGCAGACCTCTGGTGCGATTTTTAAACTCGTCTGGACCGTCAAATGCGATAGCCAGTGTTTTTGCAACACTGGCGAAAATAAAAGATATCCCGGATGGGAAAAGAGCCGTTATCGAGCCGTCGGACTCTCTGATAAGCGTAATATTTGCATCTGGAAAGCGTGTTCCAAAAATCTCAATCGTTAAGATGTTACACTGATTTCCTGCCACAAGCACCTCAAGTTCACCTGCGGGCAAAATTTATGTTTCAATATGCGAATATCAAATAAGAAAGGAAAATCTACTTGGGGGAGGGGGGGGGGGGGGGGGGGGGGGGGGGGGGGTCATACATCCCCCGGTACCACGTTAGAGTTAATAATTTGGATGTTTGCTGGAAAAAAAGAGTAAAAGTGATAAAGATTACCCTGTTCGTTGATTCTTCCTTCCACTGTAGCAGTATTCTGTTCTTTAGCAGCTGCCGCTGAAAATACTGTCCCCAGTCCTCTACCGGTGGTTCTTACTGTGCGTGCCTGCATCTCAAACAATCCGTTGTCAATGGTAACCATTGTGTATTCACCAAGGCCGTTAAATGTGTATGTAGTGTTATCAAGAGTTGCGAAATGTGGATCTCCCCATATCAAACCTGGAAGAATTAAAAATGTCAAAGAAACATTTACGGAGCCTCGGAGCAACCATAGCTACTTAATTAGCATTTGTCTTGCATTATTGCTACGTCCAACATGTGGTCAAAGATTGACCACATAACAATTGATGCTGTTAATTTCATGTAGTAAGCAAATTGTTGTTAGCGTTTGCGAAATTTCGCCTGTTAAAATTTTCGCTGTTTAGAAATATTGATTGATCGATTGCAAAATGTCGGTGAAATTTCGTTTCCTCGAAATGTCGTTTCCATCTGCGAAATATCGCCATATTTTTGTTTTCGAAATGTCGTCGAAATATCGTGAGAACGAAGACGAAATTCGTTTCATTACTAACGCACAGAACCGTGCATGTTAAGATCGCTTTCAATTTTACCTGTAGTGTGAGATCGGACGTTCGCGTGTAATGGCGAATATGGCTGCCGCTATTGGTCCTTTCGTGACCTCATCTCCAACCAACCCAACTTAACCCATTTGACATACAAAGCCGTTGAATTCAAAGTGTTATTTAACTATCAGTGGACTGAGTGCAAAGAAAACTAAAACAGGCAAGTTCTTAAGGGGGAGTTACGCCTAAACGCAATTTTTTTATGAAATTATCTCGTTAACGCTTATGCCATCGAGGATTTTAAAGATTTCTCCAAAACATAAGAAACGTACAAATTGACCCAAAAGTAATCAAAACCAATACAGAAACAATAAAATTGCGTAAAGATATAAAAGTTACCACGACAAACTTCATTTTTGTCATTAAAATGAAAGAAAATCCAAATTTCGAAAAACGTGGCTGTCAAAATCTTGTTGACATGGAAACATAAAATCACGCGAAAAATGAAAAATATACCAAATCGGTGCCAGATACATATTAAGAAACGTCACTAAGTTTAGAGGCATTTGCTGTAACATTACACACGTTATCAATGTTCAAAGTGAGAGCGGATACTTTGTGAACCCCCCCCCCCCCCCCCCCCCCCCCCCCCCCCCCCCCCCCACACACACACACACACACACCCTTCCCCCCTCCCCTCCCCCTCCAAGGCTGAAAAGGGTTAAGCTTCTCTGATAGCAACGGAGAAAGTTGTTACCTCTTCGTCGTAATGTGTAGCCACCACAGTTTCGTGATGGGCGCCGTTGATAGTACAGAGAACACAGGGATACATTGCAGCAATAGTCATGAGCTTGCAGATCAGATATCCCAGGGAAACCAAAAAGTCCGATTAAAAATGGGCCTCCCCCATCTGGTGGCCCCAGAGCGAGTACTCTTCCGCCGCCCGGAATGTCCGTATAACAACATTGCTGTACCCAGCGACTTGTTACCACGGGGATGGAATACGCGCATATTGTCTGGTTGCTTCGTATCGCCACGGTTCTGCTATAATCCACGAAAAAGCGTTTATCTAGAACAGCTTGGTTGAACTGACAGGGACATGGGGGTAAGGTAGGAATTGTGACGCCGAATTGTTGTCTATGCCACTCGTAGCACTTCTTGGCTGGCAAGTTCGTAAAAACTGGGTTTTCATCCAGTCGGAATGCCCACACACCAGGGCGGTTGGCACTTCCTATCATTTCATCTAGCTTGTCTATATCAACAGTACCCGAACTAATGAGAAACAAAAGCACCACATATTAACTTTTCTGACCTTTTCGGCCAACAAAATGCAAGTAAAATCCTAAAATTAATCTTGGAAAATACATTCGAAGCTCCCGGAACCAGAAAGTGTGTCCGTAATTGGACGTGGCCGCTTACGGGAATGATTCTCGTTAGAGGAGAATTTAAAAGGAGTTTTGTCAAGGCGGCCGTTAGTAGAGCTGTCTACATATAAAAGCTTTTCGAGTGTTATTCAACATCTCAAGTGGCTTATTGCATCGATAAATTATAGTAATGGGTAGTATATTACTTCTATATAATAACTTCATTTTCCATGTGGTTTACCGGTATAATAGTCAATTAGCTATTGGCCAATCAGAGTTCGTGCATTATCTTCAGTTATTGTACAAAACTCGATTACGGACGCGTGTAACGTGGGACGCGTGCTTTCTCGAGTTATAATAAATTCGATCATAGCAACGTCGTCTTTACGAATTTTATAAAAAAAAAAGAAACATTTTAGAGATTGAATTTGTTTCAGTTCTATTTTGGAACTTTTACGAGTAACAAAAACTTTGCTTACTTTCGTATATTGACGTAACGCGGAGTTGGTCTATCTCTATCACCCGCATTGTATCCAGCAACGGGAAGTCCAGGAGCATTCTGCCAGACAGGTCGGTGGATCCTGACGAAAAAGAAACCCGACAAGAAACACACAAATAGTTGAAATATAGATGTGACTTTTATGAATGTTCTAACTGACTGAGCTACAAGGTCAGACGAGAAAAGGTCGTGCGAATTAGGTGCATAAGTCGCGGTGATGGAGATATACCATGGTGAACAATGTGTGAGAGCCGTGTAGCTCGTATGAAGTGAAATATGAGTGTTGAAAAGAAATGATATGGGGAGAACGGCCATCACACAAATAGTTAACTGCTAAATTCATATTGTGAAGGTTATGGGTAATTGTCGTCCACCTAGGACGTTAATATGGCTTCGCATCCAAGTTGTTGTTACTGATGTTGCATTGCTCGGCCCCACTATATCTACAAGCAATTGCAAAAAGAGTTGAGACATTGAAATGTGTATTGTAGTTGTTGTAGTGCATATTTGGAGGCTAAAATGGTTTTCAACAAATCCCTACCCCCTTATCAGTGTTGTACCAGATCCAAAATAGCATTCAAACCGACAGGCATGAACAATGAAAGGGAGAGGAGGGGTCAGTTGCATTGATTTGATTTGTGTTACGCGTTAGCTTTTATACGAATGTAAATATAGGGCATTTTGGTAATTCACTGTCATTTTACAGCCATGCTCCGTCACGCGTGACCAGTAATCCACAAGACTGAAATGAACATTTGAATATTTCTTTGTAACGTCCGAGATTTGAATGAAACCTTAAAGATCTCTCTGGAAAACACTTTGGAAGTCACGAGTTAACGGAAAAATAACTTCGCTACACGCATAAAAACCCTAATATTGTTCGAATATGTAACATTTCAAATAAATGATACTTCGTTGCTGTTTGTTTCCGAAAATGTGGTAAAATTATCACGGGAATTACGAATCTCGGAATGAATTTACAAAACCGACACGTAAACTTGAAAACTCCACTCAAATTTTCAAAAATACTGGTCACGCGTGACGGAGCATGGCTGTAAACGTTTGGTACACCTAGGACGCTATATGGCTTCGAAGTGTTTTTGGAAGATTTGCCCGGGATTTATTCGCCCGTCCCGCCATTTTGAATACGGAGAAGGCCCTGGGACGAGGGTGAGGAAACATTCAATTCACTTACCCTGGCGTGGGTGTTGACCACTTTATTCCATTTTCAGGATAATTGAACAACGCGAAAGTGTGCTGGCCATCTGTCGTTAGAATAACCTGAAACGTATTTGCCTTGAAAAAAAAATTTGATAAAATAAATAATCATTACCGTAGGTAGTATTATACTAGAAGTCTTCTCGCAAAAATGGATCCAACAATTGAGTTTGAAGATACAACCAATGTACTGAACTTGGAATTGTAAGTCAACTATCCTTGTAATGTTTTTTTTAACCCTCGGACTTACAGGGTAGGGGGTGGGGGGTTTCCGCCTCCCCTTAAAGTTTTTCTCCGATATTTTTAAGACCATTTATGATTAGCACATACCGTCGTCAGCAGCTGTTCATTTATCCTAGCGACACATTTTGATAAAGTTTGGCAACAACCGGTTGCTATGGTAACGAGATATAACGTCATAAGTAGCATGAGGTCAAGCCATTTTTGAATAAAAATGCGTGTTTTTCACCAGCTTTTTCTGTGCAAAAAACATAAAACGCTACCAAAAGCATCAAAATGTTTAATTGAATATTTGAAATTTCCGCGTTTTTGCGAAAAATTTAAATTTTAGTGAAATCAAAGATGGCGGCCATCTTGGCGGCCATTTTGGATGACGTCACGGACCCCAGCAGCACCACAACCCATTATATTTACTTTATCTTGTAGAGCACATCACAGGTTATCTATTAGGCATAAAATATTTCCGAAATATTGCAACATCGCGAAAACCAACCCCCCCCCCCCCCCGCCCCCTTGTACCACGGTGGGGGTATAAGTTTGCGTGTACGTCCGAGGGTTAATTATATGTTGGGTAACTCTTCTGTTCAAGTTAGAAAATAGCGGATCTAATTGTAACATTGTCAAAGCGTTGTCATGACTAAACAATAAAATAAAATACTACTTTGTCATCATCTCAGAAATCGTGTCTCAAAATACACTAGATTACATCTCATCACAAATTCATTTCAAAACATTTCCGGTTGGGCATGCCCTCGGACCACCTTAGAAAACTCATGGCCTTAGGCCATTCGGATCTTTTCCCTCAAACGAAAAAGTTCTAAAGAAAATAACAAACCTACCGTTGTTACGATCGGATATGTGCTTGGATAAATGTTAACCCAAGTCACCACCAAGATCCAGGACGCGTCAAACAATGGAATACTGGGATTCGTTTGGTAACGTTGCACATCACTGTTGGCTCGATTGAAGATTTCCCTCTCATGGTCTGTCCGTATGTCGAGCTTGTTGTATGCGTGGTAAAATAGCATCGATGGATTTTGGGCTGAGGGGTTTTCGAACGCAGTGTGGCTAATGACAGCCCAAAACGGTGCCATGATATAGGAGTAATGGAATCTGAAAAAGCCATCTTCGTTTCTTGGGCCAGGAAATCGTTGAGGCCATCGAATGAGGGACGAACTGATGAATTTTAACATGCCATTTCGACATACCTTTAAAATAAACCATTATAAGGTTAAGAAAAGGACAGCGCCTGTAACAAGCAATAGGTAAGTGGGCTTTAAAGGGGTTATGTCACCAATACATATACGAGTTATGGTTGTTATGTAAATGAGGGATTAGTCAAGGGTTAGTCAGGATAAGTCAAGTATTAGGTCAGGATTACGCAAGATTAGGTCAGGATTACGCAAGGATTACGCAAGGATTAGTCAGGATTAGGCAAGGATTAGTCTGGATTAGGCAAGGATTAGTCAGGATTTGGTAAGGATAAGGTCAGGATTAGGCAAGCATTAGGCAAGGATTAAGTCAAGATTAGTAAGTAGAAGCATTATCTTTAGGTTGCCTACTGGTATTAATATAATGTGTTTTTGGCTTTATTAAAATTGGGATGATAACCTTAAAGGTTATAGGAAGTGTCCGGAAATGGGAACACTGGGATTGCTGGACACATCGCGCCCTCCCCCCCGCCCTCCTCCCCCAACGCTTTTAATCCCTTGGGTTTTCTGGATTTTGCATGTTGCAATCCATTGGCATCCGGGACATCCGCAGCCAAAGGCACTTATGGTTTGACTACACTAGTATAGTTATTGTTAACCAAAATGGTGCATTATTTTTATAGGTTTCCTTTTATCAGAAACCCATAAGTGGGTTGAAACGTGTAACGCGCATTCATATCTTCCGAATGTTCATTTTTTGCTTAGTACCATATTTGGAAACCCCTCGGTCTCTCGAAATTGGAAGCAAGTTGTTCCAGCGAACTGATTGGTTAATAATTTTATCTTGATTTTCCAAATATGGCTGTAACAACTTCTTAGCAAATTGAATAATCGGAAGCTTGTTTTCAAGCGTACAAAAGACAGTTGTACGTTTCAACCCACTTATGGGTTTCTGCTTTTATACAAATATGTTTTGTGGCTTTTCAAGGTGATAATAAAAATAGGTGACAAGGATGGTGAAACAGGCTTACTTACATAAACCTTTCGGTGCCGTCTAACGACGAAAGGCAACCCTTGTCCAGGGATATTTATTCGTAAACAGTAGCGTCTGAAGATGGTGAAACTGCGTAGTTGTGTATCGTTAACTTGCAGACCATACGGATACAGCCGAGCTACATGTACAGATCAGATAGAAAAACAACAACAGTTAGAACATTTCACCATGGAGATAACTGATAGCCTGCGAAATATCTTTTAGTCATTTGATTGACGTATCCTGTAAACATATATATTTCAAAATCTCATAAAACAAAACAGTATTGCAGAAAAGTATGTTACTTTTGTAATGTTTTAAAACATATTTTTCTTAGTAATGGTCACAGTACAGTGACGGGTCAATGGGAGAAACCCGGGGGACTAAAATCAAGAAAAGAGGGTAAAATTCTTATTCGATGGTTTAATATTTTACGAGTTGGGTATTAGTTGTGCAATCAGTAAAATGTCCGAACGTATTATATGCTAAACCATCCAATAAGAAATTTATTATTCGACTGAAATTCCTTTTAATATAGCTTCTGTGTCATCTTTATCATTATTCAATTGCTTTTCTTTTCTTGAGAACCTGTCCAAACAAAAAATTGTTGGACGGCCATATTTGTATTCAGTGTATATGTAATTCACTTTGGGGATAATTATCATCATCACAACTTACGGGCACAAGCTTCAACAAAGCACCTCTGCGTCTCATTCTTAGGTCCCACGCAGTCGCGGCCACCATTGGAAGGCGGGGGATTGATGCAGGACCGGTAGCGGGTTTGAGTTCCATTACCGCACGTTTCACTGCATTGTCCCCATGGTGTCCACTGAGTGTAGTTACCGTCAACTGAAATTCCAAAACGAGAGAAAAGATCCTGTAATGTGTGATAAGTAATTTACACTGACATTAATTTGCGGCTGTGTCGTGATCATCACTAGATGATAAGTGGGTGATGGTAACGATGGTACAGATACGTTATAATATTAAAAGTAGAAGCAGTAGCAGCAGTAGTAGCAGCAGCAGTAGTAGTAGCAGTAGCAGTAGCAGTAGCAGTAGCAGTAGTAGTAGTAGTAGTAGTAGTAGTAGTAGTATCATTAGCAGTAACAGTAGCAATAGCAATAGCAAAAGCAATAGCAGTAGCAGTAGTAGTAGACGTAGTAGTAGAAGTAGAAATAAGTAGCTACTGGTATTAGTATAAGTAATAGTATAGTAGCCGTAGTAGTAGCAGAAGTGGTTGTAGTGGTGGAGGTGGTGGAGGTGGTGGTGGTGGTGGTGGTGGTGGTGGTGGTGGTGGTGGTGGTGGTGGTAGTTAGTAGTAGTAGCAGTAGCGGTAGCGGTAGCGGTAGCAGTAGCGGTAGCGGTAGCGGTAGCAGTAGCGGTAGCGGTAGCGGTAGCGGTAGCGGTAGCGGTAGCGGTAGCGGTAGCGGTAGCGGTAGCGGTAGTAGTAGCAGCAGCAGCAGCAGCAGCAGCAGCAGTAGTAGTAGTAGTAGTAGTAGTAGTAGTAGTAGTAGTAGTAGTAGTAGTAGTAGTAGTAGTAGTAATAGTAGTAGTAGTAGTAGTAGTAGTAGTAGTAGTAGTAGTAGTAGTAGTAGTAGTAGTAGTAGTAGTAGTAGTAGTAGTAGTAGTAGTAGTAGTAGTAGTAGTAGTAGTAGTAGTAGTAGTAGTAGTAATAATAGTAGTATTGGTAATGGTTAATCTTAATGGCAATGGCAATAGTAATGGTAATGAAAATGGAAATGGCATTGGCAATATTAATACAATGGTAATGGTAATGGAAATGGTAATGCCAATACACCTTATTCATAAATGGCGACCGATCCTGATTCTTTTATATCTATGTTAATTTGGCTCACTGGCCTCATTTTAGAGTGTAAATTCTTTTGAATTTTGCACATGCTAACGAGGCCTGTGAGGCTAATAAAAATAAATACAAATGAATAATAACTCCGCCGCCATTTATGAATAAGGTGTTTGATAATGGTAATGCCAATGGTTATAATTAAGGTAATGGTAATATAGTGGCAGTAATAGCAGAAACCATTGAATTTTTAATGAAACCTAAGTGACAATTTTTTTTGCGTCTGATTAGTCTTAAAAAGGTTCATTATATGTTACCTGGACACAACCCAGTAAAACACGGACGTGATTCATTTACCGATCCCATGCAATCTCGGCCACCATATAACGGCGGGGGGTTGGTACAGTTGCGCACGCGAACCTGGGTTCCATTCCCACACGTCTTACTGCATGATCCCCATGTACCCCACTCGGTGAAATTTCCATCAACTGAGAACAAAAAGAACATTGGAATGAACACGAAGAAAGAAAACAGTCCTGCTTCGTTCTCAATAAGGGGAACCCCGCTTTGATGGTTGACGGTAAACAAAGTACACATCATGACCTTGACAGAGTAATCTCCACTTTTCAGATTTTATGCTTATTGATGGTCATTAAAAACGTTCCTTGTTGGTTCACGGTTGTCTTTTCATTAATTTACACTTAACGCCTCACCGTTACTTAACGTCCCCATGTCAGAACGCATAAAACGTGAGCCTCTTCTATTGGTAATTACTACAGAATTCCATTATTTCGTCAGCTCTTTTTTTTATGAAAACGCCTATTTGTTAAACTAAACTGTCGATTTTGTATCGAAAATTAAAAAGTAAATTAACGACTTTTGATCAACTAACCTGGACACGGTCGATCGTAGCAATCTTCAGTCTCGTTCTGAGGTCCTACGCAGTCTTTACCTCCGAACTCAGGTGGGGGGTTAGTACAGTTTCGGAAACGTATCCGAGTGCCGTTGTTACACGACTTGCTGCATGCTGACCACACTCCCCACGCTGTGAAGTTTCCATCAACTAGATAATGAGAAAAAAATGGAGATAAGATCTAGAGCAACGATTTAGTTAATGAAAGTGCGTGACAACAGAGCGCGACAACAGAGCGTGACAACAGAGAGTGACAACAGAGAGTGACAACAGAGAGTGACAACAGCGTGACAACAGAGCTTGCTTATGCTAATGGTAATGGTCATAATGGGGGAGAGACTGTACCTTTCCAAACAAGCTCAGTGACTGGTTAACGAAACAATAGGTTAAACAACACAAACAATAGCCCTAGACCTAAACACAATAGAAGCTACAGTACTACGGGGCCAATAAAATTAGAGGTCTGGAAGAGCTACAGTACTACTCCACAATGGCGCAATCCACCTCCCCACTCCAAATTGAACCATAGCAATGTCCTTCTGATCACCTTGATTGCTTTGGATTCGATAAAAACCAGTTTTTACCACAATTGCCGCTAAACTCGTAATCTGATTGGTCGACGTGAGTGGTAAATGAGAGTCCAGACAACGGTGCTGACGCTAACATCACGCGCGCTTGAAAAAAAAACAATCGGATTGCAAGAAAGTTATAGACAACGCTTGCTCTTTCTTTGCTGTCACGTTTTGTAACAAGACTTCGATTTTTCCTTGTATTTTTTTCTAAATTTGTTGCTGACTCACTCGGCTGCGCCTCGTGAGTTGACCATGTGATGACGTAAATCGTGGTAAATAAGAGTCCACACCACGGAAAACCGGTGTAAATTTGTTAATTTCACAGTGACAGAAAATGCATCCATTTTACTATAGTAACTTGACTAATGACGTCACCACGCTAACATTATTGATATGGTAAATGCGTACGACAGGACCGAAAAACGCCTGGTTTGGTTTTTACCTGGAATATGAAAACAGTTTACCTGGGCATGATACTATACTGCAATTTTGCATTTCAGTTCGAGGTCCCACGCAGTCAGAGCCATTGTTGATCGGAGGTGGATTGGTGCAGGTACGATTTCTGACCTGAGTACCCACCCCACATGAGGAGCTGCACAGTCCCCAGGCACTCCACTCTGTGAAGTTGCCATCGGCTGTTAAAGAAAAAAAAAGAACAAGACGGAGTTTACCTAAATTTGAGACATCGAAAAGAAAAGCGTTATTATATTGATATTATTCCGTTATTCCGAGATATTTTGGCTGCGCGATTTAATCCGATATTTGACGGTAAATAGCGCAACCTTCAAGATTAATAAAATCGCCAATTCTCAACACAGAAGAATCAAACTTCGAAATGTTGTTTTTAAGTTTAACCCTCGGACGTACAAGTGGGGGGGGGGGGGGGGGGGGAGTTAAGATTTTTCTCCGATTTTTTCAAGAGCATTAATTGTTGACACATGCTGTCTTCAGTGGCTGTTCGTTTATCCGTTTGACACATTTTGGTAAAGTTTGGCGACAACCAGTTGTTACTGTAACAACATATGACGTCATAAGTAGCATGAGATCAAGCCATTTTTGAATAAAAATGCGTTTTTACACCTTTTTTTGGTGAAAAAAACATATAAAATGCTACCGAAAGCAGCAAAATGTTTAATTGCATCATAAAAAAGTTGAATTTTTAGTAAAATCTAAGATGGCGGCTAAATTGTCGGCCATTGTGGATGACGTCACGGACTCCGAGCAGCGCTACAACCCATAATATTTATCTTATCTTGTAGGGCACATCAAAGGCTATCAATTAGATGTAAAATATTCTCGAAATATTGTAACACCGCAAAAACCCAAGGGGCAACCCCCCCCCCCCCCCCCCCCCCCCCCCCCCCCCCCCCCCCCTTTCTGCCACGGTGGGGGTATAAGTTTGCATGTACGTGTGAGGGTTAAACTTTTGAAATAAGCAAAACTTTTTCGCTTCAGATGAAAAGCGAGTCACGCAATTATACGCATACAGTAAGGTAGGAAGTACTATACTAACCTGCTATTTCTACACCAAGCGTGTCACTAGCGTTTCGCAAGAAAGATTGAAAGATCACTGCGACAGCGGCTTTATCCAGCGCTAGATGAGCATTTATACCCGTTTTCACACGCACGTACAACCTGACTTCCACTGGATTGTACTGAATGGGGTAACCTGGCAGGATGTTTATAAGATCCTCGTCAGATGGTGTAACTGGTCTAGGAGCAGACACGTTCATAGAAATATATGTAAGTATCTCAAGAAAGTACTCAGCTGACTTTTTCTTTTCTTCATTTACTATTTTATTATCTTCTGCGATATTTGAATGGAAAGTCAGTTCTATTCTCCTCGGCGGTCTTTTTATTTGTGCTATTCATAGATAGCTTTAATGGATATGTTGTAGTTAATTTTTTATCTCGGGTAATTTTTATTTTTCCATTGTTTTTGGGTATGGTAATATATGCTAATGAATTTGAAACAAAGGAAAAACAAAAATTACCAGAAATAAAAAAATTAACTACAACAGATGTTCAAAGGCGGGAATCGAAGGAGTGGGGAGGCCTTGAGGGCACCACGAATGGTGAAAGCGGCTAACAGCTTAAATTTATACTTTTTTAGTTATAATAATGATACGTGAACAGTATCTAGCGTATCCAAACCTGTCTATGTCAAAGATGTAACTTGTCCATTATGTTGTCACATGAGAAATATATTATGATTTATAGTACGATACCCCAAATTCTCCATTCTTTAATTCATAATTTTTTATCACAAAAAAATCACTGAAATCAATTACAGGTTGTAACGATCGAGCGTTCTGTTCGATGCAAATCAATTTTTTGCCAAAGTTTTGCACTTGCATATGAAACTTGAAAACAACACTCGTGAATAATAAGGACGCTCACTTGTAAACACAAAATCTGCAGGAATAAATTGGTACATTGGGGACCCTATTTTATTACCTTGCATGTCTTCAATGTCCTTGAAACTTGCAGGCCATAAAAATTGATAACTAATCTCAAGATTGACAAATTAAAAAAAAAATTATCTCGCGGTTTCCAAATTATCATCACATTTGTAGGCGTAGACCAAATTACGTACAAAAATGCAACAAGAGCAGCTGAAAGCACGCTAATCAAATCCTTCTTTCTCGCAATCGGCCAAAGCAACCCCCTCACTTTTTCCCACACAATTTCAAATGGAATCAAACTACTTTGAGATGAAACTGCATTCCCATCGCGCATCGTTTTCTTTAGATATTAGCCAATAGCCCTTTTCACGGTTAACCTTTCTCATTTGCATCACAATAAAATTCAACATGATTGCGAGGCAATTTCGGGCAGAAACTACAAAATTGCCCGAAATTACCTCCTCGGAACCACGTTGACTTTTATTGTAATGCAAATGCGAAAGGTTAACCATGAAAGGGGCTATTATGTCGATAGTATGTTTTTCACTGTATTTTTTATCCCCAAAACTTCATCCCCAAAAATTTCAAAAATGCTCTCATACATTTCTTTTAAACTTTGTCCAGTTGAAGCCCATGGTCTAATCAATTAGTCCACTAGCGGGTTTTACCAAAAAATTCTCTCGATCTAGAGAAACTCCGCAACTTGTGAATTTCGGAGGGTCACCATTCCGTTGCCATGTAAGCACCGATGTAAACAAATCCTATACTCCCATAAAGTTTAGTGTATTGTGTGTTTGCATGCAAAGTGGCTTGTCTTTTTATGCGCTACAACAAAAAATATAGCCAATTAAAATTGAAAGGGTGTGGACTTGATAAATGGGTACGAGCCTCTTTAAAATGTTTCCGAGGCAATTATACAGTAATTCAACTTACAAGATAGCACAGAGTGAAAATGTTTCCAGATATATGTGATATATCTCAGGTAATTCTATAGTAATTTAACTTACACGTTAGCACACAGTGAAGCATTTTTGTTGCAAAAGTCAGTGACAAAGAAAGCAAGTTGCTGCTTAAAAAGACTCTCCAATACACACCACTGAAAGAAGAAAACATTGAATTGGTCAGCGGTTGAATTAATAATCTCCTACTCTCGATTATCACACGTTTTCGAATAGAGTTAATAAGCTCAAGCGGGATAAGGTGCATGTCAGAAGCAGAATGAGAAGGTGATAGGAAATGTTCTGTTACTGCAGTAAGTCTAGAAACGTTGGGATGTACTTGTTTGTCGATTTGACTACGGTGTTCGTTGAAGCGGTCGTTGAGTTGTCGTTTAGTCTCTCCAATGTATTGTTTGTTGCATCGTGACTCTAACCGTGACGATGTGCGTAAAGCTAGAGAGGCTCATCTTATCGATAGAGGTCAAACAATTGAACCTAAAGGGTTAAACAGACGCCATGAAACTTAATATTCATGTAAATTTTAGCGCCCTTTTTTTTATCGTTTCATCATGTCATATGTAATTTTATATCCTTCGCTTGTTTTAAATTTACATTTGTAACGTTTTTCCTTTAGTACGGTTATATCCTGATGAAGAACGGCCGTGCTGTTCGAAATTAATCGGTTAATATATATTTCTTTAGAGTACGATCAGCCTTTCATTTGATTTGTTCATAATATGGTCCTCTTTTAAGAATTGGTTGAATCCGTTATCTTGATGTTTTAGTATTATTTCGTAAATAATTAAAAGTATTGTAGCATGGTTTTGATCAAAAATGGTCAAAATACTCCCCCCCCCCCCACCCCCCTTAGGACTAACAACAACATAAACTTATAAAAAAACAAGAATAATCGTCGAACCTGCTGTATGTTTATATTGCGAATGATGATAGAAACAGAATTATTGACTTCTCTTGGTGACGGATTCCTGCGGGGTGGAAAAACACAAGGTGGTCCAGTTGTTGGTGGTCCTGTGGTTGGTGGTCCTGTGGTTGGTGGTCCTGTGGTTGGTGGTCCTGTAGTTGGTGGTCCTGTAGTTGGTGGTCCTGTGGTTGGTGGTCCTGTGGTTGGTGATCCTGCGGTTGGTGTTCCTGTGGTTGGTGGTCCTGTTGTTGGTGTTCCTGTAGTTGGTGTTCTAGTGGTTGGTGTTCCTGTAGTTGGTGGTCCGGTGGTTACTGATAGTACTGTAGTTATAAAAATTATGTTAATCAAAAGTTGTCATTGAAATGGTATAAATTTAAATACACCGTATTCGATGGTTTTACAGAAAATACGCGTGGATATTTTACGAGGTGTAGTATTTTTTTCAAATCAAGTGAGCAAGGCTGATACTACGCAGAACATTTAACGCGACAACGACATCTCCGCATTTATTATCGGTTAAACCATAAAACATCAAATAAAGCATTTACTATTCGACTAAAATTCCTTTCATTCTAGATTTTGTGTCTTCATACTCTGACACTAAGGTGTAATATACCACAATCTACTGTACAATATGCTCGGATATATACCTTATTATTTTAGAAAAATATTTCTTACATGTTAACACTTTAAACGACAACAAATACCTTTTTGCAGAGTTTCTCTTAATGATTCGCGAAAAGATTGCTCTAGTAAATTACATCGCTGTAACATCGAATATTCAAGAAAATAAGCTTTGAAAGAAAAGGAAATGTTTTCTTACTATTTACTATGCTTCATTGTTGTGTTTCTGCACCTTATACTAATCAATATATTAACGATTTTATAGCGATCTGTAATTTATGTCTTTTTACCTTATGATAGGAAATTAACAATGCACTTTATTAACGCGATTTCACAAAATTCGCGTTAATTTAATGTATCTATATGATTAATGTCGATGTAAAATTAATGCACGCTATTTAACAACATTGTTATTTTAAAGCACCTTTATTTCATTACAAACCCTTATTAGTTCATGACTCCCTTATTGGCTCTTCAGAGTCACTATCTGACACTATCTCAGCAGCTCTTGGTGATTTCACGGATGCTTTGAAAGATCTTTTGAATTGATAGGGTCTAGTTAGGCTTCAAAACCAAATTTTCGGCTTTAAAAAAACTTAGAAACATCCGTGCACTTGTCTTGGAAGGTTTTATTGACGGAAACCAAAACGCAGTTTGGCGTTCAGAAATGTAAAGTGCGAGTTTGCAGAATTATGAAAATTGCAGTAAATAAAGCAAGATTCTTATCGAAAAATTCGCGTTAATTTAATGCATGTAACGTAAATTTTAATTTCTTCGCGTTGTCAACGTGCATTGTTAATTTCCTATAATAAGGTATGTTACTGTGTGTAGATTCTTTCGCTGTAGGCGTGTATCAATTCACTGTTGCATGTATTTTGTTTAATGCATTTTGTTATGGTGAGACAACCATCCTGCTTTTACCAACCAAATCTGGCCAATCGCAGCCAAGGAGAAGACCGCAAACCAATCAGACCTCGAAAAAGAAATTAAGATAGCTTGCGTGCAGACGTCTCCTATTTGGTGCTATTCAACAACAACAACAATAAACAACAACAAGTTTTATTTCAATTTAAGTAATGCTGCACATAAGAACTACCGTAAACTTCATTGTTCTGCGGCATTGGCTCTTTCCAGCATAGAATATCTTTGGTTTCAAGAATAGAGGAGGGACTGATGGTTTATAATCATATTTCAGTATAAAAATAAAGAAAATCCATTTGCGTCAAATAAATTTTAGGAAATTTTCGTGATTAACCAATCAGAATAGCAGAAGACAATAGATAATAATTTTGGTTTTTTGATAAAGTTCCCCAAATAAAATATCTTTTAAAAATTGCATGTTGTGCAATTGGGTCTCAAATTACTTGAAACATTAAAAAAATTAGACGAACTGCACCTTGAAACTTAACTTTTTTAGCGGTTTTTGAGTCTAGGCCAATGAGACCACTAGTTGTAACAATAAAAAAGTTGATATTCCATCGTGCATTGACGTTCAGCACTTTCCTTCTTATGCGGATCATTCGCAATTAGCAAGGGCTAATTGTTAGGGTTAACGTTATCGTAAACGCACGTGTAAATATATCGATGACATCACAATTGCTAACAAACAATAACATAAATATCAACACAAGTACGACACATTATCAATTTCCAGTTAAACACTCCGGGACGAATTTCATCATTTAAATATTCACCGTAACATAAGATAATGACTTTATTTAACGTGGGTCAAGTGCATTATAATTGCTGGTCGCCCGTTTGTTTTCACAATAACCTTCCTACAATTAATCTAGCCAACTACTAACATCTACTGTATTATTAATTAATTAGGTATGTAATGATGGATTTTACAGATCTTAGAATGGTCTACTAACAGACACAATTTAGCACTTACCAGTAAATAGCACATCAAACGTAACAGTTAAATTTTGCAAGAGAGCTGGTAAATTGTTTGTTAGAACACTCCTTTCCAGTGAAACAGATGTATTACTTCCCTTTAGAAGAACATAGAAACCAACTTGCAGGGGACTCTCGACGCGAGGATAGTCTGGGAGTATGTAAACCTCAGCTGATCCTTGTCTAAGAATAAAAAAATTTTAAATCAAATTCATTACCGCAAAATACACTTTTTCATGCATGTGTTTTGCTATTATTATTATTATTATTATTATTATTATTTTATCGGAGGCTAGGTGATAAAATGTAGCGTTGTTTTAACGTAACTTGATCAAACCGTCCACCAACAGATGTCATTTTTAATTATTAATACTATTAGATACTACTATTACTCGATAAAGGAAATAATAATTACGGCGCAAGTTTTTAAGACAACGCAAGGCGTTGACATGGATGGATAGGACCGTTTAATATTGTGTTCACGGCTTACTGCTGTTGGGTTTTTTGTTCCGGCAAGTTTTGTGTTTTATATAATTTGTTATCTGCTTAGCGATCGCGGTTTCAAGCGTTGCCTACTGAATATACATGTGGTGAATGGAGTGTAGTCTTACTTTTTAGACATAACTGTTATGTTTCCCCGTTAAAGCACTCAAAACACTCTGAAATCAATACTGCAATGGGTTAACAATGCCACGAGTTTAAGCTGTGTATAGCTTCTTGTCTAGCTATCTATTTATTATTCGTGATTGATTCAATAAATTTGCCTATTAGGCTGGATTTCTACTGTCGCGTAATTTTTACGTGCGTAAATATAATGAGACGATGTATGAACAGCTTGCGTAAGAGTTTACGCCATATGTTCATACATCGTCTCTTATTTTTACTTACGCACGTAAAAATTACGCGACAGTGGAAATCCACCTTAATGCTTCGTGTTCTGATTGGTTCATTAAATTGGATTGTCTGCGTCTGTTATTATTCGCCAGAGTAATTACTTTTGTTTTAGTTTTATGATAGAGCAGTTTTCAATTGAGTATCGAAAGTAATTACACAATTGCCTTGGTTTTGCATTGCTACGCTTTGTTACACTTTCCCGACCAATCAGAAGTAAAACCAAAACCAATCGTGACTTGCTCGCACGCGTTTTCCCGCGCTTGGCGTCGCCGATATGTAATTGCTTCGAGCTCTGATTGGTTCATTGGATTGTTTACGACTGTTGTGATTGGTCAGAGTAATTACTTTGGTTTTGGTTTTACGACACTCAATTGAAAACTGCTCTACTTAACAGAAAACCGCTGTAATGAATTGAACTAAACCAGTCGCTGCAGAGCGTCACTGTAAATTTAGCCAATCAGCAAAAAAGGAAAGGCGCTACTTGTGCGTTTGAAACGAAGATAACCAGTACCCTTTATTCCTGGTTGTGCAGCTGTGCAGTTGTGCGGTTGTGCAGCTAAATGTCTAAATAAAATGTTCAGCAAATAGTTATTATGTTAAAAAATTCATAATTGATAACTTACGTGTCATTGCAAAATGGACTGCTACTACATGAGTCATTGACAAATGCAGCGACTATTTCCTTAAAGGACGGTTCGTTTGGGCACCACTGCAAAAACAAATGTGAGTTTATACACATTACATAGTACCAACGTCTGTCATATCAACCATAAAGAAAGACGTTTAGTTTAAAATTGTTCTCTTTGCATTTCTTTTGCAAGTGGTGGGATATTCTTCAATTCTCTTTGCCACTGACTCAGTTTTAAAAGGACCACAAGAAAACAAGACAGTTACATTATCATTTATCAGTTGAACTACAATTGTACTCTCTCACACACATTTGGCAATTAAGGGCACCCGGAGACGAATCAGAAACACTAAACTGCTCAATTTAGCATCTAAATTTAATTTTCGTGAAAATATAATATATTTACTCTAGAAATTTTCTAACTAAAAAAAATCAGAAGTCGATACGAAAAAAGGCCAGTCGCGATTTTCGAATAGGCAACTGCAGCTCGAAATTCTTGGAATTTCTGTGTTTTCATTTGCCCGTCGTGTGCTCTTAAAATGAATCTAGCCCATTTCAAAAACATGCAGTGTGAAAACGTTTCTTGCTCTGAATGCATTCAGCAAACTAAAACGTAAAGCACTAAAAAAATGATGACAAACCTCTGGTATAGTGTAATTGTCTAAAATAAAGATAATAGCGTTATCTCTGTCTGCTTGTGATGGTCTTCTACGAACAATGCCACATGGCGGTGGAGCTGCTGTTGTAATACCCGGAGGGGCCGTTGTTATAATCGGGGGACTTGTTGTAGTATCCGGAGGGGCCGTTGTAACATCTGGAGGGCCTGTTGTGGTACTCGGAGGACTCGTGGTGGTTTCCGGAGGGGCCGTTGTGACATCTGGAGGGCCTGTCGTGGTACTCGGAGGACTCGTGGTGGTTTCCGGAGGGCCTGTTGTGGAAATCGGGGGACTTGTTGTGGTACTCGGGGGGTTTGTAGTAGTATCCGGAGGGGCCGTTGTAACATCCGGAGTGCCTGTTGTGGTACTCGGGGGACTTGTTGTAGTATCCGGAGGGGCCGTTGTAGTAACAGGAGGGCCTGTTGTGGTACTCGGGGGAATCGTTGTGGTTTCCGAAGGGGCCGTTGTAACATCTGGAGGGCCTGTTGTGGTAATCGGGGGACTTGTTGTAGTATCCGGAGGGGCCGTTGTAACATCCGGAGGGCCGGTTGTGGTACTCGGTGGACTTGTTGTAGTTGGTATGGTTGTTGGGGGTGCTAAAGCATTTAGAAAAAAAAGAGAATTTGTTTTTATTCTGATTCATAAATCGCATTTGTTTTTCTAACTTGACTCCCAGGCAACATTAACTTATAGGAGCTATATAGCTATGTACAAACACAGACAAACCTGCCTGTCAGTGGTTTCCATTCACGATCTGCCGCTGCGTTGTTTGTAGCGTTTAAAAGATTAAAGTGACACTGTCCCGCCGAAATTTTGAAATTTTGCTTATTTCCACGTTACACCGCCAAATGCCAAAGAAGTGAAATTAATTGGGATTCCTTCCACGCTTATATTTCTTCCTTCGCTGTCCACTGTTAACTTCTTGTTAAACAAGCGCTATGGCGCAGAGTATTCGTCTCAGTCTTAATCATGCTCGTTGATGTATTTGATGTTTTACGTATGTTTTAGCGGGTTTCCGTCCTGAATTCGAAGGTATCGTAGAATTAATGGCGAGAGTGTCAAACACTTTCGTAGTGTCTTTTTGAGTAATTTCCTTACCCATATTGAATATGAAACTGTTAGATGCAACAGAGAAAACACATCTCGCACTTCGTCACGTTTGCCTCGCATCGACAAACAACAGGTTTGAACTCCACCGCGGTCAAACGAGAGAAATTTGCAAAAGTTAACCAAAGTACTTCAAAGTTAAGGTTGTCATTTTCATTGTTAAAAGTTTAATAGATTAACAATACACTGTCAATTCACTAATTGGTTTGAAAGTTTACTAAAAAAAGTTCTAAGCGTTTGAAAACTATGAACCGCACAATTTTGCTCAGGCACGTTTGATCATTTTTCAATGAAAAGAAGCTTATTATTTTGAGAAAGATAAAAAGAAAGTAACATAAACTAATTATTTTATACATCCTTGCCCACGTTTCCACTTAATATTAAAGTGCCTATGAAATGAATTTTTTTTCTTCGTTTTTCATTAGTTTATTATGTCCAAAGAACGAAAACAATAATCATTTCCCGAGGAAAAGAAAGAAAATCGGTTTTTTAGCCCCTCGAAAATGCGTCACTTCGGTTGAAAAGTGGCTCCAATTTTTGGAGAGCCTGGGGGCGAGTGGGCGTGCGTGATGACGTAAATTACGTAAATAGTATGACACATTGGTTTGTTTACGCTACAATTCCCTTGGAATCCTTTAGCGTGATGGTCATTTTGCCAACGTTTTTGGCTGTACAAATGTCGGAGAGCGCCTAATTTGTTTCTTTACAGTCCTCTGAAGGTGAAGAGGATCAGTTTCGGATCACTCTTGATCAACTGAAATGATCGTGTCCACTGTAGTTTTGCCGTAACGAGACGAACCGACTGTGCCGCTTGAGCGAAGGAAGTGAACATGAAGAAGACGGACATTGATCATTTAGATTATTGAACGTGAAAGGTATACATTTCAGTAGCACAGCGTCTCAGTGGTTCGCCAGTTGAGTTGTAAGCTTATTGAACGCAGAGGCGTTTTCGTTATTTCATTTTAGTGGCTCATTGACTAGCGTTTATCGAACGCGAACGATATATTTGTAGTACAAACAATCATGATATTAGCGCATTAGCGACTCGGCCGGTCTTCTCTGAAGTTCATTGATCGCGCGTGGAGGTTATGAACTTATTTTATCGGCTTGGCAATTCGCTCGTCTACTTAAAGTTCTTTTTTCAATGCGAAGGATATGTCTTGGCGGCTTGCTAGTTGAAAGTTTCTAAATTATACTGATATGTTATGCATATCCGAGGTGGTGTTTTTCAGGCGGCTTGCTGAATTGAATGTGAATGGTGTATTTTTAGCGGCAAGGTGCCTTGATAGCGTATTTTTTTATTTATTCAAAATGTTTGAACTCAAGTATATACGTAATAATTATGCTTCTTAGTTCAGTGTCTTGCCAGCGATTGATCGTTTCTGGAAATTTTAACCACTTGGCGGTTTGTAAGTGAGTTCAAAGTATCGTGTGATTTATGTCTGATTTATATTTCATTGTATAAAAATTGATCTGATCGAACACGCAATGATTCAGCGATGTATTTTGTTTCGAATAGTCTTACGCATTTGTACGTGTAGATTTTTGATAGATGTTCCGTAGAATAGACGCCTTCCAGTGAACACTTGCGTCGCTGCACTTTGAATTTTATAATTCGGAATACCGTATAAACATTTATATCACTCGCCAGTCAGTGCCGATCGAGTCAGTATATTTTTGTAGGCCTCACTGACTTCGACGGCTCTCCAGTCGAGCCGAGGCTTGAAGGAACTTTCAAACAGGATATGGATTGGAAAAATTATGCTTGATTAAACGGCCTCACCGGCCGGAATGTTATTTTCTTTTGCAAAATAATATTAATCTTAACAATAAGCGCTTTCATTGAAAACAACATCGCTTGACGTACCCTTTCCGATGTCGACGAACAAATTTCGTGTATTTCGCCGGCCTATTTTCCTCTGGAGCAAAATAAAGCTTTGTTACACCCTCTGTTATCGAAGAATTCTAATATCTCGTATGTTTGAGGCCGCTCGCCACATAATATTGGTCCACCTCTAGCGACGTCTCTTGTCAGCTCTCTTGTTCTCTATATTCCCGCAGCAGTTTGTACAACTATTTACGTCACAGTGTAATATGACACCGGTTTTGGCCGCGCACAAATTGGAGCCACTTTTTAGCGCCAACAACCTAACTTTGAGACCATAAAAAAAGCATTTCGCATCGTCCCTAACACTTTAAACCTTTTATTCCAAGGTCTAAAAAGGTGAAACTTTCGATACATTAAAAAATAAATTTCATTTCATAGGCACTTTAAATGAAATCGCACTAAACAAAACGAAAAACGCCTCGGACGTTTGACCGCGGTGAAGGTTTGAACAAGCCCATATTCCCGCCAGTCCCCAGAGTTGCGCAATACTGCACATTTGTGTACGACCAAACTGCATTTTTATACTTGGTCGCCACGCCCAAGTAATAAAACGAGAAAAACGAGAAAACCAAGGACTATGATAAAGCTGATACAAAGTAGAAAGAAGACTGGTTCAGTATTTATGATAATCTAACAGCATACTGTTGTATCAGCTTTACCACACTAAGCCCTTGGATTTCTCGTGTAGTGTTCTTTTACAGCACTTGTCTTACCAGCGCTATGTTTAAAGCTGAAATGAGTGAATCAGACTTATGGAACTTTGAGAAAAGGTTCAAATCATATCAATTATCATTGAAAACTGATTGACTCGCGTATTTGAGCGAACCCAAAGTACGCATTGAGGCACGTCACTCTCATGTGGCAACCTCGTAGACTAAGGTGGGGAAGTGTTCAATAATTCAATAATATACATCATATCCCTTGGCACAGTCAGGCCCACGCAGGCCTAATTCATCATAAAACAACACCTATCAAACAGTTTTTTTTACAAACCTGTTGGCTGCACGGGTGGAACCTCTCTTAAAAACATGATAGGGTCTCCTACATTTCCTCTAGAGTTATAACGGGCCACAAAGTAGTGGCTATTTCCTCCCGATGCCACCGCCATGCCAAGCACGCTTGAACTTCGCCACACCACCTGGGTAAAATGAAGATATGCCTCGCTCGGATCGATTGGTATCCCTTCACTAAAGTTATAGTTGGATATCTCGTTGTACCAGCTGTCCACTATCTGGCTGCAGCGAATACATGAAGATTCTGACGCATTGCTGCATATCGGTTGGGCAGGAACGACCGTTATATTACCAAGATTTTCTCCGAAACTATGGCTGGTGTCGTGTATTAAGCTATGGTTCTGGAGAAGAAACTGAGACCAGTTTTGTGCTGCAACGGCAATTGAATCATTCCACGACAAAGTTGAAACCCCATGTCGCAGTCGATGCCTATTGTGCGAATCCAAGCAATCTTGTTCAAAAAACGTCAGCGAAGCTTGGCCTTCTGATTAGAGAATGTTAAATATACACACAACTTTACGACTGCAAGACAGTTTTTATTTCGTTTACATCAATTCACTTCTTGTGTCCGTCAAACCACGGGTCGTTCGTGTAATTCTTTAACATGTATAACGTATGTCGTGGAATGAACTCTTTTTTTAAAAAACGTGAGATCACTACTTTCTTGCGGTGCCTTCAAAAAGTGGCAGGTTCTTCAACTTTTGATTTTGTGGACGAAATCTTAAGTAAGGTATGGCCATTTAAATGAAAGGTATTCAGCAGTACGTTTTTGTAATGTTGCTTATTATGCTATACAAGGTAGTTCTAACTTTTTGTGGAGTCTGTGCGGGCACGCAATTCAACCATTCTTATCTAATGGAATTTTTTGTTTTTCAGTATTCTACAAATCCTTTACAAAACAAAACAAAACAAAAACAACGTGGGATTTTTACTAAATTTTGATTCCACTGTTATCGATACTATATTGGATGATTCGTGATTATCTTTGAAAAGGAGAGCGTACAACCACATAAGACGTCTAAGCATTGATGCCTTCACACATTTGCCACCCCAATACAAACGACTCCATTCAACCCTCGGACATACACGCAAACCCAATCGCACAACATGCAATTTTTTAAAGAAATTGTATTTGGAGAACTTCATCAAAATAAACCATCAGCTTTTCCCCTATTCTTGAAATCAAAGACATTCTATGTGTGAAAGAGCCAATGCCGCAGAACAATGAAGTTACCGTAGTTCTTATGTGGAGCATTACTTAATTTCCTCCACGATATCCTTTCATAGTAAACGGACAAAGAGAGTAAAGATATGTATTATCTGTTTGATAGATAACTGGTCTTAAACTAACGTTACGTGTTGAAGTTAAAGAAAAACTTTAACTGGCTGTGAAAAGAAATCAAAGGCTCCTAAGAGCGAACTCGTGAATAGAAATGCTAACACGTAACGCAATATTTCGGTAAGCTTTTGTTTTCACACTGGCACGGTTCGATATTTTTTTTAAATTAAACGTAAGGATTTTTGACGAACGCAAAAAAAAAAAAGGAAATCACTTTCATAATGTCCAGCCCGAAGGGAAAAAAAGAAAAAAGGGAGTCATGGCATGAGCGTGAATTGAACTTTTGCCTCCGGACTGCGAGGTCCGGCGCTAGACCACTAGACCATCGAGGAACACCGCTCAATTAAGATTAAATTTTATTATTTCAAGGTAGATACGCATCAAAACGCGTGTCTCGCGTGTCTCAATTGGAAAATCCTTTTAGATCGATTTTAAAGTTGCATTAAAGATTAAAGACTCCAAATGCGAAACATCTTTAAGCTTATTGTTGTTTATATTCGTTTACAACAAATTAGTTATTGTTATCGTTGGATTCACGTTATTCTTGTTACGAAACGCATTCGTAACAAAGCATTACGTCACTAAGTTTACAGCTGATGGAAGGAGTGAGTGAGTGAGCAAGTGAGCGAGTGAGTGAGTGAGTGAGTGAGTGAGTGAATTAGCCACCGTTACCGATAACCCGTTCATTACGCTTGCGCGTATTCACGGGTTATGAAAAATGGCATAAAATGATTGTTAGATTCGATGCTTTATGTGATCTAAAAGCATCCCGAATTTTGTAAAATTCGATATCCGCTTCTTAAAATAGTTATAGCGTCGGCTGTAGCGTAAATTTGCAAGTGTTGTCTTTTTAAACTGTTTTAATAAGAGGTTATTGTATAATAAGTTAACGACGAGTAAGTAATAAGCGTTATCGACTCAAGTTGTGACTGAATCTTCAGGAAAAATAACGTAAAAAATAGCTTCAGTTAGCGTTGATGAAACGTTAAAAAAATGCAGCAATATCGGCTTAGTTTCAAAGCCAAATATATCAAATGACTGAGATAAGAAAGGTATAATTGCACGAACAATTTTCTGTAATTAAAACTGCACTCGGTACAGAAAAGATATTAATTTTTAATTATATGATGACTGAAAAGTTATCTGCTTTACACGTTTTGATACTTTATTCGTAATAAGCTCTGTACAAAAAGCGGAACATTTAAATATTTTCAATATTTCAGAGTTTAAAAAAGCACTCCCTAAGGAATCTTCTTATAACTCGGAAAGGCAATATATCGGAAAGCGCAACAACTGTTTAACACGTAGACATTTTTGTTTTGGAAATTGTAAAGCGTTTTTGTTAATCTGAATTTTCCATCTGTTTATCATGACTGAGAATTCAGGATTATTTATTTATTCACTGGCCATTTCTTTTTTAATACAATTGACTGGAGAATCGTTCTCTTCCTGCGTAGACCGCGTTTCGTACTCCGCTTGCTCCAATCAGTTCTTGACTTTGTGGTTAGTCGTAGCCTGGTACCACGCTATAAAGTATATATATCGTGATGTTTCCATTATAACTTGGCAATCAATTAAAAAAACTACAACGACAGAGAATAGAACAGTAACAAACCGAGGAAATGCTTCCATTCGAATATTTCATCCACAAAATCAAACGTGAGAACGACATCTATTGAATTAAGGTTGCCTTTAAGAGGGTTAGGATTAGTGCTAAAACACGAACGCGCAATTTCAAAACGTGTTTGCGAGATGTTTATGTTTTGGTGAATAGAGTAGTAACTAAAGGAACTGTCATGTTCTTTAAAATAAACAAAACGTCAGCTTGGTCAATTGTGTTTTACCTGCGACCTGTCGATATATAGCAGCCAACAACACTAAAAAGGGAGCGAAATCTAAAATTGTGCTATAGTTAAAGTGTTTTGAAGGAAAAAAGATCCTAAAATATTTTTATGATCTTAGTATTTCACTTATTTGCTGAATTTTAAGGGCCTAAATGCAAGGCTCAAAAGGCACAATTAAAACACAATTATTATTGCTACTTACCTACAGAATTCTGGCACATCAATGATAAAAGCAGTACGCCTAACAACAGCATGTTGGACGGCATGAAGAAACGTCCCGAACTTAAAACAAAAGAAACCTTCATTTCATGTTTTCCACTTCGGAGTTTTAAAAATAACTCTCGTTCTATATAGTAAAAAAATGCCGATTTGATCTTTAACAAGAATAATATTTTCACGTGACTTAGCTTCCTGCTCAACGAAGCTGAAGATTGTCACGAAGGATGATGCTCAGGATGATGCTCGGTGCAGGTTCTCTAACATGCGTTTCATCAAAACACTCTACCTCACGCACAAACTGAAATTAATCGGGTTTGATTGATATAAAGTTTGATTGTTGCTGTGGAAATTAAGAGTATTGACTCTTCTCTCGATATGGTGGTATCAGCTCGGTGGAATATTGTTATTTCTGTTTGCTTTTTAAAAATCTGACTTTTCTCGGTTTATCACGTTTAAGCTGCTGTTGGCTTTTACTAAAGAAGTAATGTTTATTGTTTACCAGATTGAGCAGCAACTTGTTTATTAGTTAACGAAATTCGACATTCCCGGGAATTAAGTTTAAGTGCTAAAAATTAATTACACTCACTGTTTTTAATTTTTAATGAAAGGTTTCTTCTTAACATCGGTTGCCAGCACATACTGGGGTTGTAATATTTGTTGATATTGGTAGGTATTCGTCATTGATGGTAATAAATATTTAAACATCAAAATAAATATTTGCTTTCAAAAGACCTTCATTTGATCATAACATAAGTGTGTACTTGAATAACAAAGAAAGACTGAAACTGATGTTGCAAACAAAAAATGGACAAAGACAGTAATGTGTATGCTCTAAATGAAAATAATTAGACTGGATCGTACCCATTTGTAACTATTTAGCACGCAAATATTTCAATGAAGATTTATCTTGAATTAAAGCGGCTTCTTTCTACCAATTCCCTGAAAAAAATTGAGGAAACTATATACAAAAGCAAACCTTGCAAACGACTTTCAGGTCCAATTTTGTCATAAATTACCATCCTAATGTACCAAAGTGTAGATTAAGTCATAGTTTTTCAAGTTCTCACATTTTCGTTTCCAAATTGGGCTTTCTCTTTCAAGAATTGGTCGATTTATTTCTTTTGGTATTTTGAAATTGTTTTGTAACTATGTAAAGATACTGCAACATTATCCAAAAGGTAACGACGGTTTTTAATGTTTCGGATGAAACTTCAACCATCTTCAGCACGAGTAACAGAACCCACTAGTGGGTGTGATAAAAATGCAGGAAGAATACAATGGTGTGGGAAATATAGGTTATTGCAGCGTGATAAATGTGGAACATATAACTTATTTCAACTTCACAAGAACTTGTAATTAGTTATATGTTCCACATTTTTGTAATGCTTTCAACTAAAATTGTAGCTTCTTTGTGATAGTCATTGAAGACTTCCGAGGTTTCGAAACCAGTCACTCGACTAGACTAACTATGATCTAAGGATCTTTGTTTGCATATTACGTCATAAAAATTAAAAATCTAAAGTACACATCCTACAAAGCTGTTTCTAACATGGTATGTGGATACCAGTGTTACAATCTTTCACACACATTTTCAGGTTATAACGATGTTTTGCTTCCGATTTATAAAGATTATAAATATGTCACGCGATTCGTCACCTTATTTCACAAAATTGAACCAGTTAAAAATTGTTTTTGCATTATTGATGCTTAAAACCGATTTAATGGAACTTATAGTGAATACAATATTTTGTGATCGATGCGTTTTTTGGTGTAATTAAGACTTTGAATGTTTGACCGCCATGTTGGTGCCCCTTAGCGGGGCACCAAGATGGCCGCTCCATACAGTTACTAAAAATATCTAATACTCGTTCGTCTATAACTCTTGAATGAAATGCTCTTGCGCTTCAAAATTTGGACCATTTGTGTAGTTTTAAACTTTTTGAATCGAAATTTGTTGTTTAGCGCTTCTGAATTTTGATATGACCTATGTACAAACCAAGAATACAGAATATTGAAGCTGTGACGCATGCTCTGTCTGGTTACATTATGCCCTTGTAGATGATACCTAACATTGTTTAATTTTTGTTATAAAATATAAGAAAAATACAAAAGAAACAGCTATAATACAGAATTATAAGCTATAAGGTGTACTTGTTTTGTATCAGGATTTACAAGCCTTTTCCTTACGAGTTAGTATCATCGATACAGAAAACTGATAGGGAGGCACAGAGTTCTACCGCTCATATTTCATCTATTACTTGTCTTGAGTTCGCGTTTGTTTCAAACTATATTGGAACCTCCGGCTGCACTACAGTTTACACGTTGTTAGCAAAGATATTGCGATGTTTCGCTGAAATACGTTTTAACAGCTCTTCTTCGTTCAAGTCCAAATGAAGCCTTTTCTTTCTTGATGCCGTGGTGTTTATATGCATATTTTGTACGACATGTATATTTTAATATCTGCTTACGAATTTCGCACATTTTTACTTGCTGATGTAACAGATTATCTGCAGAGGTAATCTTTCGCTCCAAGACAAATGTAGAAACATCCACGATCCGACTTCACATTTTTTCATTTTAGTATTGCCTAAAGATGACTTGAAAACCTTTCACTATTGTGGGAAAAGTGAAACGGAAACTGATGGATTGAGATAATGTTCATTTGTTATTTGTTCCTGTTAACTTTAACCTCTGCTTCAAACCGTCGCTGCTACACAGCCTGTATAACAGTTAAACAAGAAAGAGACTTAACGACCGTTTCCTTAATGCACATTACAAAAAACCATAACATAATTTCATTTCAAATTCAGCCAGACACAACGAGGGCCATATTAACAAAGGGAAACATTGATGATTCCAATAAGCGACATGACCTGACAGTAGCACATGGCATACATAAGAATCAAGTCACTTTATTTGACAACATTGCAGACGACGTCAGTGGACGCCAAATTTCGACAGACTGATAAGGACACAATTCCTTCACAAGGTCTTCTGAAACTCAACAAGCCTGTGCAAGTCTATTCACAAGTTTACTGCCGTTCAACTGAGTGGTGATTCCGTGTATTTAGTAGCCATGCACTACACGCTGACCCGCATCAACATTTAAGCTATATTTAACTCCAGTATAAAGACTATCTCTTCACACTTCACCGTGTCTCTTCAGACTTCACGGTGTCTGTTTAAAATGGTGTCGCAAACAAAAGTGCAATGCATGGCAACAAGAGAAAATGTGACTCAACTGGATTAATTTGTTTTTAAGTTATAGTCAGTGGACAAAGATACTCAGAGGCAAACTACAAGGTAATATGGTAAAATGCCCCAGCAACCTTTTATTTTCCCCATCTAGTTTTAAAGCCTTTCTTTGGCAATTTGACAATTTTAGCTGTTCAGACTATCAAAATAGCAGCTAAGTATGCTAGTCAGACATGAACGCAAAACCACATCGACGAGATTACAAAGACGGAAGTTGTAGAGCCGGTGGCGTGTCCTTTGTATTGGAAGTACCAACAACTAAGACCACGTTTGGATCAACACTGTATTGTATAAGAGTTATCTGTATTCCAATACTTTTAACAATATCGTTTTATTGTTCATGTCACGAAGGCAACTGAGAAGATTATGGTCGGCCTTTACAAGTGTTTTACATGTGTAAGTGCATTGTAAAGATTACCTCTTGAGAGCTCTCGATATATCCATTCAAAGCCAATGATTTTTGCCTCAAGTGAAAATGAAAGCGATAGGGCAATTATTTCTCAGGGGTAAACAATACGGATATTTAAAATGATGCTTCAATGTTTTAATATAATTTCTTCGCATGGTTTAAGAGCCTTACATTTATTGCACATGCCCAACAGGTAACATGACAATTTATGTTCTCTTTACATTAGTAAAGATTCTTTTTACAGCAACTTCTTCTGTCTCCTCTTCTTCTGCCTTTAAAGTGGCAAAACACACACGGTAATTCTAGCAACAAGAATTAAAAACGTGTGATTTTTGTTCTCAAGAATGTTTGGAAGGGCAGATATTTCTCAGGTACAAACATCGAGTAAAATAATTAAAATAATGCCTCAGAAAATGTTTGGAATCGTTTCCTGTCGCTTAAGTTTCTTGGGGAAAATTCAATAAATAAGCCAACACAATACAGTGAGACTGAATATTTTAAAAATAAATGAGAGCTTTATAGGCAATGGAATATCAGGAACTGGATATGGAAATCTTAGCTGTCTTATAAACTTAGCTGGACTTTTTTGCCAATTAATTCTCGAAATAAAACTTGATTTTTCTCATTTTTGCGAGAAAATCCTTGTTTTTATATCAAAACGTCGTGTATTTAAGTATCTGAGCCGCTTAAGATTGCTTGCAAATGAGTAAAAACGAGTGCCAGATTGTATCTAAATTATGGAAGCTAAGAATCTCGGCGTGAGTGTCCTTAGTTGTGCCCTAATTTATTGGAAAGATCGACATTATCAGAGCCCAATAGAATAAGTATTTTTGTACTTTTCATTGATTTTTAAAATATCTATTGTAGTTAAAAATGAACTTTAGGTCAAAATGATTTCAAACTAGTTTGTTTATATTTTCTTTGGTTTCAGATTTATTACCATAATCCTAAGACAAAGAAAAGGTAAAAATCATACTAGGTTGAATTTTTATTTTTACCTAAAATTACTTTAAACTACAACATATCCATTTATTTTACACATCAAGCAGGCAGCATCGAAAAACTAGAAGAGCAATATAGTCACGTGATTGTCAACATCAAAGCGGCGGTCCTTACAAAAGCAAGAGGCACTCGGCAGTACCTGGTAACGAATGTTGAAAGCGTCAACAAAAGTAATAGACCAATTTCGATATATTAAAATTCATACTTGGCTCCGAGGCTTGGGGGAATAAAACAAAAGAAATGAATAATTCAACGATGAACCTCAATGTGATTTGTTTTGTTTCATTCCCCCAAGCCTCGGAGTCAAGAATGAATTTTAATATATCGAAATTGGTCTATTGTTACGAAAAATGAATTTGTATGCCTCACTCAAAATCCGCTTTTATTCAACATCCGCTTTGCAGGTGCAAAAGTTTGGTAATTTAAAAAATAAAATCAAACTAAACATCTTGCAGACTTATAGCTATTAAAAATCACAAATCTAGTTTTCATCTGGTACCGTCTTTTTTGTTCTAATTTTTCTTTTCTTTTTTTTTCGTTTTCTTTCCTAATCTAATTTATTAATTTTTAGTTAATTTAATTTAATTAAATATTATATATATGATATATATAAATTTACCATTACTTTTATAAGCTTTACTGCCAATCTATATCTTCCATTTATAAATATTATTTGTTACTCAGCTCGATTAGCTTTTTAGTTATTTTGGGTAATATTACCTATTTTTGTTTATAATTCTATATTGTAAAAAGTTTCTTTGTAAAGTATGGTAAAGAAGTGTGTGTTGTTGATGTTGTTGCCTCATAGTTTTGGTTAGAAGGACTCTTATCAAAGCAAACCTCTAAACCTACAGTTTAGCACCTAGTGCAATGCATGGCAACAAGAGAAAATGTGACTCAACTGGATTAATTTGTTTTCAAGTTATAGTCAGTGGACAAAGATACTCAGAGGCAAACTACAAGGTAATATGGTAAAATGCCCCAGCAACCTTTTATTTTCCCCATCTAGTTTTAAAGCCTTTCTTTGGCAATTTGACAATTTTAGCTGTTCAAACTATCAAAATAGCAGCTAAGTATGCTAGTCAGACATGAACGCAAAACCACATCGACGAAATTACAAAGACGGAAGTTGTAGAGCCGGTGGCGTGTCCTTTGTATTGGAAGTACCAACAACTAAGACCACGTTTGGATCAACACTGTATTGTAAGAGTTATCTGTATTCCAATACTTTTAACAATATCCGTTTATTGTTCATGTCACTAAGGCAACTGAGAAGATTATGGTCGGCCTTAACAAGTGTTTTACATGTGTAAGTGCATTGTAAAGATACCTCTTGAGAGCTCTCGATATGTCCATTCAAAGCCAATGATTTTTGCCTCAAGTGAAAATGAAAGCGATAGGGCAAATATTTCTCAGGGGTAAACAATACGGATATTTAGAATGATGCTTCAATGTTTTAACATAATTTCTTCGCATGGTTTAAGAGCCTTTCATTTATTGCACATGTCCAACAGGTAACATGGCAATTTATGTTCTCTTTACATTAGTAACGATTCTTTTTACAGCAACTTCTTCTGTCTCCTCTTCTTTTGCCTTCAAAGTCACAAAACACACACGGTAAACGAGTGAATTTTGTTCTCAAGTATGTTTGGAAGAGCAGATATTTCTCAGGAACAAATATCGAGTAAAATAACTAGAAGAATGCCTGTTTGAAATGTTTGGAATTGTTTCCTGTCGTTTAAGTTTCTTGGGGAAAATTCAATAAATAAGCCAACACAATATATTGGGACTGAATATTTCAAAATAAATGAGAGCTTTAGAGGCAATGGAATCTCAGGAACTGGATATGAAAATCTTAGCTGTCTTATAAACTTAGCTGGACTTTTTTTAGCAATTAATTCTCGAAATAAAACTTGATTTTTCTCATTTTAGCGAAGAAATCCTTGTTTTTATATCAAAACGTCGTGTATTTAAATTTCTGAACCGCTTAAGATTGCTTGCAAATGAGTAAAAACGAGTGCCTGATTGTTTCTAAAAAGCTTTAAAGGTAGAACGTTATGGAAGCTAAGAAACTCTGCGTGAGTGCCCTTAGTTGAGCCCTAATTTATTGGAAAGATCGACATTATCAGAACCCAATAAAATAAGCAGTTTTGTACTTTTCATTGAATTTTAAAATATCTATTGTAGTTAAAAATGAACTTTAGGTCAAAATCATAGAAAATGATTTCAAACTAGTTTTTTTATCTTTTCTTTGGTTTCAGATTTATTACCATAATCCTAAGACAAAGAAAAGGTAAAAATGAAACTAGCTTGAATTTTTATTTTTACCTAAAATCACTTCAAACTTACAACATATCCATTTATCTTAC
Organism: Dendrophyllia cribrosa; assembly: GCA_024195265.1. NCBI lineage: Eukaryota > Metazoa > Cnidaria > Anthozoa > Scleractinia > Dendrophylliidae > Dendrophyllia > Dendrophyllia cribrosa. Next base: position 10,441,075 of record JAJLRJ010000006.1, on the reverse strand, counting down.
ACGTCAAGCAGGCAGCATCGAAAAACTACAAGAGCAATACACGTGATTGTCAACATCAAAGCAGCAGTCGAGGCACTCGGCAGTACCTGGTAACGAATGTCAAAAGCGTCAACAAAAGTAATTGTTACGGAAAAGTAAGTCTTTGTATGCCTCATTCAACATCCGCTTTTATTAAACATCCGCTTTGCAGGTGCAAAAGTTTGGAATCAATTAGACGAAAGTATAAAACACCTCCCCCACAGTAATTTTAAAAAAATAAATCAAACTAAACATCTTGCAGACTTATAGCTATTTAAAATCACAAATCTAGTTTTCGTCTGGTACCATCCTTTTTGTTCTATTTTTTGTTCTTTTTTTTTTTGTTTTCTTTCCTAATCTAATTAATTAATTTTTAATTAATTTAATTTGTTTAGGTAATTTTACGGTTTCGAGTTCGATTTGGGATTAATTTGCACGGGTGATTTTCAAAAAGCTCAAATTCACGAGCCGCTTATTACTTATTAGTAGTTATACATAAAAAAAATTGCATCTATTTTTTTTGCAATTTTTTTTTGCAAAAATTCTTTTCTTTTTTTTTTGCAATTTTTTTTTGCAAAACATTTTTGCATCCAATTTTTTTTATTTGTAATTTGCACTGGTATTACACTTTTTGCACTGGTGTTACACTTGAACTGCACTGCTTTTAGCCAATCAGAATTGAGTAAATTTTTTCATGTATATTATTAAATTAAATATTATATATATGATATATATACATTTACCATTACCTTTATAAGCTTTACTGCCAACCTATATCTTCCATTTTGAAGTATTATTTGTTACTCAGCTCGATTAGCTTTTTAGTTATTCTGGGTAATATTACCAATTTTTGTTTATAATTCTATATTGTAAAAGTTTTCGTTGTAAAGTATGGTAATAAAGTGTGTGTTGTTGTTGTTGTTGCCTCATATTTTTGGTTAGAAGGACTCTTATCAAAGCAAACCTCTAAAACTACAGTTTAGCTTCTGGGTTCAAATCTTTTGCCGTCAAATTATTAATGATGATATATTATTTTCACGTGGCACAAATTTTCAGAGCCAACAAACCTGGAAGAGGTGAATGTTGTCAAATACAATTTACATCTACAGACGACAGACGACAGCTACCGGAAATGGACTTCTTTTTCGACAAACCAGCCTTTTTTTACATTCCATTAACCCTTTCGCTGCTTTTATTTTGGGAGACCGTTGTCTTTTAGTAGCTGTTTGTATTTTTCCTAGGATACATTTAGACGTGCCTTTTGTATTGCGTTCGACAGGTCATGTTTCCATTGGTAACATGATTTTCATAGGCAAAATGTTTTTTTCTTATTCTCCATTTGGAAAGTTTTCTTTGTTATTCTATTTTTCTAATATCTTTTACCATCCGTTTGTCGATTCAACTTTGGATCAACAGAGATGATTTTCTTGAAACAAAAAATCTATGATGGTGGATCGAAGATGGTGGCACTACAAGCAAATTACGTCATCATCGACAAATGACCACGTTGCCTTGTATAGCACACGATCGACTATCTGTTCATGATAAAAACGAGGTTGAAATATGGTGATACAGTAATGCCCCCTTGGACCACGGTTGGGATATAATAATTCCAAGGGTTAAATTAAATTTGCACCATCTCGGTTAAGAATTTCATTGAAGATATTTGAGGTGGCTTAATACGGTTTATGGGGGTCACCAGATGCTTTCGATAATATCGATCACAGGTGATCGTGACAAGCAACAATTACAAAGTCAAAACCATCGTACACTACAATGAGTGTTCGTAATTTCACCATTCTCTTCTTCAGTTGAAGTGGCTTAAAACAAGCGACCGAGTAGTTGTTAGAAGACTGGTTTCTAATTCTATGAGGAGGTTTTTTCTCAAAAACCACCTGTACGACCCTACCTCAAAATCTTACCACTTAAACTTTGGATAAAAAGAAACGTTCTTACAAAATAAAAGAAAAATGTGTAAGAGAGTTTTTCGCATATCAACGAAAATATCAAAAATAGGAATCTCGAAAAATATTTTAAAATCTGTCTTACAGATTTTGAAAAAAACATTGTCTGCAGATCGATGTTGATGTATATTTAAAAATATAAATAGAATGCTTGATCGAAATCGAAATATTCTTCTAACAAAATATGTTAGTCAAACATTATCTAACATGCCGGATACACGTTCTAGCATTGTTGGACCAACACATGTTATAACAATGTTAGAATGTGTAGCTGGGGCTTAACATTACTAACATTCATCGCTCGCGTGATTTTTGCTCGCGCGGTATTGTTTGCGTGACACGCGCACATAAGGAAATTTATTGTCCCTCAAAACTGTAGTAAGCGCACCTTAAATCAAGAGCAGCTCATTTTTTCTACCTACAGCACTAACAACAATATGGTCATTTACGATTACCTAGTTTGTGAAATGATGTGAAGATTACACAAAATTTTTTAAATGAAATAAAAACTGTCTTCATATTGTCGTGTCTACTTAAAAACAGTCGTCTCACCAGTACTTGTGACATTCTTTGTCGTAGAGTTGATCTACAATAAAGCTGTTGCCATTGGAATATACAGCTGAAATAAGAATCTTTTGCGACTTCAACGACAGCCATAATCTAGGTAATCATTCTGCTTCATCTAAATGTTTGCCTGTCTTGAAGCCTATCAAAGGATCATGTGACCAATTCAAGTAAGACACGGTATCGTTTTACCCAAGCGATGCGACGGGCGAATGGCGGATGAGCTAGGTGTTGGAGTGTCCTCGATAGGAAAAAGTCCTTTCAGTTTAATTTGTTGTCAGCATAGAGAAAATAGCGGGTGACGTTGACGTTGCAGCCATTGAGCCATCAGGTTTGTAAGTCAAATTGTTATAGCAGTCGCAGGGATGCATGATGATGATGATGCAGTGGCAAGCATCACCATATTCCTCCTAAATGTTGTTAGTTATTGTTTTGCTTCATCCGGTTGTATGAACCATTACCGAAACCTAGTAATTTAACTACTTCAAAGTAGCCATGCGATGGACTGGTGATCGACTAACAATAATCCTAGTTGCTTTCTCACGAGACCCGGAGAGAATCAGAGGCTAAGAAGACTAGTGGCCCTAATAACCTTTGCCCTTTCACCAGACTTACCTGTGTACCTCAAAGCGCGACCAGCTCAAGTCTTAAACGAAGTCGCAAGTTATCGTGGGATTTCAACGTGCACTTGCGACGGCTTGCAATTACCTGCGCTCACTTTGATCGAGCTCTGCAAGTAGGCGCAAACCTTTCACCTTTTGACCACCCAAACACAAGTGATCTCAAGTTGCTCTTGGTATTGTTTACTTCAGTACGAGCAGGCGCACAAGACTGCATTGAAATGGCGTGTTGTAACTTGCAAACAGCTTGCTTCTGCGAGCCCGTTTGGCCCCTCAAAGTTTGTCCGCAAGTTCGCATTTTTAGAACTTGCGAATAACCGTTTGTTCAGGGCTTTAGCACGTTACAAAAAGTATATGAATAAACTAGCAGTAATCACAGATTATGGAGACGCGTTCGAAGGAATTTCCGGCGGAAATGAGCCCCTGAAAAAACCAATAGGGACGGCCATTTGGAAGACCGTCTACTAAAAAATCTCAAATTTTACTGCACATAAACCACAAGACAACCAACACGAAATTAGGATTGCGTTCTTAGAACGCGACAATGTTATAAATAGGTCTATTTTCGTTTTTTAATCTAGCTCTTGCTGTAAATGACCGGCAAATAAAAACTATATTATTTTTGTAGATATTTTCTGATGGTTCGTGAATCTGAATGGCAATGGTATGGCGCTTGAAAGTGTTGTCGCTTTTTTTAAAAGCATTGACGGAATGTTCCGCGGATACACAGTTTGGATGGACGGTCACCAAAGATAGCTTAGAGACCCATAAAGGTAACACCACATGCCAAGACAATCTTACCTCACTGAGTTGTTGCAGTTCGGTGTTGCCAAACCAAATATTCCCAAATTTTAATATATATAATCATTTTTTGATCACTATAAGATAAGACAAATTTCAAGCTATATATAATGATTCCATAGCATTTGTAATCAGATAATTATTACAAAATAACTATTTTGAAGAATGTTTGAGAATGAAAACATCGACTGAAAATTCATCATCAGATATTAAATAATTGCTATTCTAAACATCCATACTTTCTCACGAAACACTATGAAATGCAAATTAACAAAATACCAAAATTCTGACGAGAATGTAACCATAGTTAATAGAACAAACTGGTTATGAAGCTCAACAAATTTCAAAAAGATTGTACAAAGCTGCTTTGTTTTATGTTGAACGAACCGTGACCCTGCACATTGTTTTGTTTAACGTGTGAGTCCAAATGTTTCTACTGGTCAGTTGCCCATATGCATTTCCATAACTTTTTGTGTTTTGTGCAGGGTCAAGGCAAACGGACAAAAGAAATGGAGAACAAAAACATATAACAAAGGACTGACTGAGTTTCATAACCAGTTTGTTCTATTAACTATGATGTAACTAATACCTGGGCATGGTCCTGAGGTACAATTTTGTGTTTCGTTCCGAGGTCCCACGCAGTCTGAGCCATTGTTGATCGGAGGTGGACTGGTGCAGGTACGGAATCTAACTTCGGTACCAGGCCCACAAGAGGAGCTGCATGGTCCATATGAACTCCACTCTGTGAAACCTCCATCCACTGTCAAAAAGTAAACAATTTTTTTTAAGAATAACAAACCTTTTACATTACAATGTCTTTTGCAAAGTGTTCTTCGTTTTATTGACAACTCATCAAAAGCTAATCCATAAATAGACACCGTGATCTACTGCGTGTTAGAAGTTCGTGTTAGAAATTCGCAGGGGCGGATCTAGGGGAGGGGTGCAGCGGGCGCAGGGGGTGCAGGGGGTGCAGGGGGTGCAGAGGGTGCAGGAGGTGCGCCCCCCCCCCCCCCCCCCCCCCCCCACCATTGAGATGACCCGCATCTTTCTAATATAACTAGTATTCTGCAAAGAAAAGAAAAAAAACGTGGTTTATTGGTGTTGAAGTAAAACATGAGACGAGGTTGAAGAATTTGTGTTGAACGGCTTAAAAATGGTAGTTAGGCGCTGACGTTTCGAGCATTAGCCCTTCTATTCGTCAGAGCAGACGTTATGAGTGCATCATTGCCGCCCAGATGTCCTATTAATGGGTTTCCTGTGGACTTTGCCTCGCTTCTATGCATACCGTCTCGCCATGCCGGCTTCCTCTATCTCACTCGAAAATTGTACACGCCATTTTGAATTATGCAGCATTCTATAGCGAGGTTTTTTACCAAGAAAAGGTAAGTCTCTCTTGTATTTTGTCCTTATAGCGATCTATAACATACTTTTTAGAAGACTGCAAATAAAATTCATCATTTACTATTATTTTTGGACAACAGAGAATCAAGTACTGCCAGTACGAGCAGCATGGGTGAAAACCGCCTGTCCAGCCAAGCACTTATGAACATCCATCATGAGTTTGAAGTGAACACTGACAAAGTTATCGATGAATTCAAGAAAAAGAATAATCGTCGCCTTTTCTCAAGACGCTTGCTGCACGACTAATTACAACCAATACGTCCATACAATTTACCTACCCTACGGCAATTTTCGTATGACGACCAAAACGACCAGTTACAGCATTGCATTAACACTGTGCAGTTCGCTTGACGGTTATACAAAATCTGCTGTATTGTTTGCTATGTATTCTCAACAGTTCATATTATGTTTTTGCCTGGTCTGCGTTGTTTGCTTTTAAAATTTGTTTACGTCACCCTTCAGTTACGTCATTCCTTAGAGGTGCACCCCCTCCTAAGAAAAATCCTGGATCCGCCCCTGATTCGTGTTCCCTTGGTAAAGACCAGTAAGGGTGGTTTTCTCGCTTCTCCTGAGTATTAGGAATAGCAACAGATTCGGGGAGTTTAAGAAGCAGGCTAAACACGACTTGAATCGTTTCTTTAAGATCTCATAGCGGTATCTTTATTTGTATGTTAATTTACTTTGCTATTTCTCAGTAGTTTTGCACAGGACTCCATTTAAACTAGCGATGTTAAACTGGATTTTTATTAAAAAGACCAATTAAGGAGGTCGTGCATTGGAGCGTGACTTGATGTGAGATCAAAACGAATGTTTCGTTTTGGACTTTTTACTTTCCCTAATAGAGAAAATATACAACAAACACTTGGGATAGCTTTTTATTCAATAAAAAAGACCACGGCCAAAACCTTAGGATTTTATTCACATAAAACTGCAGCCATTTTGGCTCTACAAGTGGCAGTCAGCCGATAGCTGAGAATTGGCCAAAGTTTTAACTGTCGGCTGAAAAATGCCACGTTTTTAAGCTGATAACTGAGATATTAAAAATTAACTGATCGCTAAGATACCTTTTGTTGTAAGAGTACATGTTCAAATTCAGGCACATTTAAACATAATTAGAAACGTAAAATCGAAAGGTATTTTAAAATAGTGATTACCTGAAACTTGTAGACCCAACGTATCACTCGCGTTTTGCACGAAATCACCCAAAAACGTTTCCACCTTCGCCACATTTAGTGTAACTGACGCGTTCGCACCATTATTCAGGGAAATATACATTCTGGCCTTGACAGGACTGTTTTGAACTGGGTAACCTGGTGCTATTTGCACAATTTTCCGATCAGCTAAAGGTCTTAAAAACAAAAACAAAAGCATAAATATAAAGGTTTATTATATTAAATATAAAACCCATAATTTAATAATCTATAACAGGAGGTATTAAACCAATCACGAATGTTGTTTGGAGTTTGTAAGTAATAGATAAAAGATGAGCGACAGAACTGTTTGAATATTAACAATGGCAAGCCGCAGGCGAGCTATTGTAAAAGTTGTGGTTAACATTCGTAGTTAACAGTTGTGCTGCGCAAATTGTATCTGACTTCTAAAAGAACAATAGTGATGAAGCTTATTCAGCATTCTTATAAGTATTCTGTATCAGAGATACAGTACAGCTGTTCTGTATCAGGATTAGTGAAAACCATAACAAAATTCTCGAATGTGATTGGTTATCAGCAGGCGCGATTAGAGCATGAATAAGACAGTTTACGCGTCATGCTTGTAATTGGACAGTACGCGTCATTTGCACGCGCTATCCTTTTTCCGTGCATGCATCTCGGTCACAAACACACTCAATTGTTATGTTTTTACTCACCAAAAAGTGTAACCATTCAACGTTTTATCCTCAAATTGTGTTATAGTTATGATTAATTGTTAACAGGACTTCGTGTCATCCAATTCTGTCTGTAATCATACTCGTGATTAAACAAAACGGACGACCGCGAAATCACTCCTATGATTACAGACCGAATTGGACTCCACTCTGTCCTATTACCATTATTAATAAACCTTCATTGAATTTTAATTTCTTCTGTATTTTGTTTTTGAACTACTAATGATGTTTAGAATACCGATTTGTAATATATAGACCATAACCATCAATAACGATGATAGCAACGAGAACATCAAAACATAAACGGTTTAATGAGCAGTAGAACATGCTTAATACATGTTGGTACACTTGTAAGTCGTTCTTGCAAACCGACAAAGTGACATGAATTAGGGGTCTGGATTGTTAACATCTCTTAAGTTGCAGATTTCAACAGAAATCAGGGTGAATTTATATATCACTGTATGAACTTACATGACAGGACACGATCCATTTGTTTTGCAGTAAACGTGAACATATTCAGCAAGACGTTGTCGAACTTGATCCTCGTTTGAACACCACTGAAACAAGAAATCGATACAGTCAAACCTGTATATAACGGCCCTGTATATAGCGGTCACCCTGTATATAACGGTCACCGAACAACTTCCCAAAAATCGTGCCTTATATTTACTGTAAAGTTTACCTGTATATAGCGGTCACCTGTATATAACGGACGCGGTCACCCTTTAGACTTCCCGAATCCACAATTTCATTATTTTTTACCTTTATATAACGGTCACCAAATTGGATTACGATCAAACTAATAGCGAATCGTGACAAGCCTTATTCAACAGCTCATCTGTAAGATGCCATCATTCCAATATAGACCATGACTATCGCAAAAGACTTGGATCTTTGACTCTTTTAGCCGTGATGAAGAAACACTATATCGCAAGTTATGCTAAACGCAGACTTGCGCTCACATTAAGGACTGAGAAATGAACTGTTCCTAAGCAGCGACTTATTCCTACTTACGCGGCTACTACTGCAACACTTTTGAAAAGTGAGTCAAAAAAATTCCATTGTAATATTGACTAATATGCCAAGAGCTAACAAACAAACGACGGCATACAACTAAATACTGTATTCTAAACGGCTCTGGGAAGCGTAAATTTCTCCTGTCCGTATCACAGCTAGAGATTTTTTCTAAAATCAAAGAATCGACGACGTTTAGAACAACAGGTCTGTTTAATATATCTTTATTTTCATCTTAAAAGAAAAATCTGTCAGGCAATTACTTGGGGTAGACCTATTCTAAAGCTGGGCTAAAATGCTTTTAGCGACGAGCAGGATTTGTGCTAAGCCTGTCACTTTTTATAACCACGCACATTTAAGGGGGCTTTTTCGTATTTTGGACGTTGCTGTTAATTGTTATTGTCAATAAAATGTAAATTGAGTGATTATTTCCACATAAAAACGTTACTCTCTAACTTCCAGTAGAGTTTAAAGGAAACCTGTATATAGCGGTCACCCTGTATATAACGGTCACCTGGCCATTTCCCAAAGGTGACCGTTATATACAGGTTTGACTGTATAACGTTTTGGCAGCGAATAAAAAGAGAATCTCTATACGTCACAATCATCAACATCGTCATCATCATTATCACAAACAATCAGCATCTGACCACCATCATCATCATCATCATCATCATCATCATCATCGTCATCATCGATACCACCATTATCATCGAATAAAAAGGAAATCTTTATTCGTTACAATGATGGACATTGTCATTTAGCATCTAATCATCATAATCATTATAACACCATCACTAATTATAACACCATCATCACCATGATTAACAACATTACCATGATCATCATCAACACCTCCATCATCATCATCATCATCATCATCATCAATTGCTAAAAAGAACAACAAACTTACAACCTACAGTGAGAAATGGAAACGTTCAATATAAATTGAACGAACGATTATAAAAGCTTACTTTACTCACTTTTGCACTACTGGAATTTACCGTATAGTACTCTCGTCTATGGTAATGTAATGTAAAATATTGTAATGCGATTTAGCGTAATGAAATGTAGTCAGTGCATGTTGTTTTAGTTTGTACCTTTTTCCTAATTTAGTCAGTAGGAAAGAACGTATATAACGTAGAAATGTATTTAATTGTAAGTTAATGTATGTAACAGTATGTTTCTCTAAACGCAATTTAATAAAAAAAACATCATCGCTATTATAAACACTGTCATCATCAACCTCATCACCACATGCTATATAAACACGTGCACGAAAAACAATGAAGAATGTCAGCCCTGATCTTTGATTGATTTGCACAAGCAACAACGTCTGGGCAATCACAATGTCCAAAATTTTCCCTTTATCCTTCATTTCGTTTGGCATTGAATTATTTTACAATTGTTTTTCTTTGTACGTGAGTCTCTGGAGAAAATTACATGTAAAGACAAACCTGTAAAATAGTGTAGTCTCGGATTACCACGAAAAAAGAGTTATTTATATCCTCTTGTGATGGTTCTCGCCGAATTCGATTACAGGGTGGTCCAGTTGTTGGCAATATTGTTGTTACTGCTGTAGCTAAAGGAGTAGGTGTGGTTTCTGGAGGGGCTGTCGTGGCTTCTAGGGAAACTGCTGTGGTATCCGGAGGCCGTGTTGTTGTTTCCGGAGGATTTGTTGTTGTATCTGGAGGACTTGTTACTGTGGTTGGTATTGTTGTTGATGCCACTAAAGAAATAACAAAGAAGACAATTTTACAATATTGGTATGTACAACAAATAAGTTATAGATGGCCCTTTCACTTTTGTCCATCGGTAGGAAAAACATTAACGGGGTCAATATAACCAGGCCTTTATGTGCAAGCTATCGATCAACTCAAAATTTGGCTCGTCTAAGCATATCCTTGGGGTAAAAGGATCCGTCATTCTTTAAGGTTACAGTGTACCTTCGGGGGTGTCTCCAGTATAACAGCTCTAGCGTCTTAAGATTACACTTAATATACCTAAACCCTGTTATCAAATTAAAGCTTATAGAGCTGGCTATCTAAATATGGAAACCATTTGGTAATAAAATGAATTGTCGAATTTTTTACGACGTCTAAATTCGAACGTCCGAATCAGCTTTAAAACGCTATAACTCAAAGCGATTATTGTATTTTGCTAATTTCATTTGTTCTCGGGTTTCCGGACACGAAGGGCTAAAAAAAAGTGTCGGCGATTTCCCATATTCAATTGCAGTGAAAAGTTACAGAATATTTTCGAAAAAGGGAGAAAAAAAGTTGGAGTGATCGCACGGAAATGGCTCTTGACGAAAAAGTTTTCAGAAATAAGAAATTCGCCGATACGTTTTTGTTGATTATATGTTAGCCTAGCTTCTGTCCAAATTTGAGGAAAATCGAACAAATTCCCTTCGAGTTGTAGCTCTTTAAAGTGTCCCCTACAAGCGAAAACTTAACTTTGAGAAAACAGCGCTTAGAAAAACATATCGCTTCATAAACAAACTCCGCCCACAAAAGTTATACCTTCATTTCTCCGTCAATTTTCACTATTTTTCGATATTTTTTTTGGATGAAAGTTCATTCTGTAAACTTTATTTTGACGCCAAAAAAAATTTTTCAACAAATTTTCGATCTGAAGGTACACGGTAACCTTAAACACCCGGGCGATGAAAAGCATAGTCCTATGCATGAACTACCATTTGAAAATAATGCGCTAAGAAATAACACAGATCTTTATGTTCCATAGCATCTTAGGCAGCACCCGTAGCTCTAATCATTCTTCTTACAACACTGAACTCGTCAAGTTGACAAAATATACAATAGCAATATACCTGGGGAAGCAGTTGATGGAGACACAATATCTGGGGCAGCAGTTGATGTTGATACGATTTCTGGTGCAGCAGTAGATGATGATACAACATCTGGTGCAACAGTTGATGATGATACAATATCTGGTGCAACAGTTGATGATGATACGATATCTGGTGCAGCTGTTGATGTTAATACGATATCTGGTGCAGCAGTTGATGTTGATACAATATCTGGTGCAACAGTTGATGTTGATACAATATCTGGTGCAACAGTTGATGATGATACAATGTCTGGTGCAACAGTTGATGATGATACAATATCTGGTGCAACAGTTGATGATGATACAATATCTGGTGCAGCTGTTGATGTTAATACGATATCTGGTGCAGCAGTTGATGTTGATACAATATCTGGTGCAACAGTTGATGTTGATACAATATCTGGTGCAACAGTTGATGATGATACAATGTCTGGTGCAACAGTTGATGATGATACAATATCTGGTGCAACAGTTGATGATGATACAATATCTGGTGCAGCTGTTGATGTTAATACGATATCTGGTGCAGCACTTGATGTTGATACAATATCTGGTACAGCAGTTGATGTTGATACAATATCAGGTGCAGGAGTTGATGTTGATACAATATCAGGTGCAGCAGTTGATGTTGATACAATATCAGGTGCAGCAGTTGATGTTGATACAATATCTGGTGCAGCAGTTGATGTTGATACAATATCAGGTTCAGGAGTTGATGTTGATACAATATCAGGTGCAGGAATTGATGTTGATACAATGTCTGGTGCAGCTGTTGATGTTGATACAATATCAGGTGCAGCAGTTGATGTTGATACAATGCCTGGTGCAGGAGTCGATGTTGATATAATATCTGGTGCAGGAGTTGATGTTGATACAATATCTGGTGCAGCAGTTGATGTTGATACAATATCAGGTGAAGCAGTTGATGTTGATACAATATCTGGTGCAGGAGTTGATGTTGATACAATATCTGGTGCAGGAGTTGATGTTGATACAATATCAGGTGCAGCAGTTGATGTTGATACAATATCAGGTGCAGGAGTTGATGTTGATACAATATCTGGGGCAGCAGTTGACGTTGATACAATATCTGGTGCAGCAGTTGATGTTGATACAATATCAGGTGCAGGAGTTGATGTTGATACAATATCTGGGGCAGCAGTTGGTGTTGATACAATGTCTGGTACAGCAGTTGATGTTGACACAATGTCTGGTGCAGCAGTTGATGTTGATACAATATCTGGTGCAGCAGTTGATGTTGATACAATATCAGGTGCAGCAGTTGATGTTGATACAATATCTGGTGCAGGAGTTGATGTTGATACAATATCTGGTGCAGCAGTTGATGTTGATACAATATCTGGTGCAGCAGTTGATGTTGATACAATATCTGGTGCAGGAGTTGATGTTGATACAATATCAGGTGCAGGAGTTGATGTTGATACAATATCAGGCGCAGCAGTTGATGTTGATACAATATCTGGTGCAGGAGTTGATGTTGATACAATATCTGGTGCAGGAGTTGATGTTGATACAATATCAGGTGCAGCAGTTGATGTTGATACAATATGAGGTGCAGGAGTTGATGTTGATACAATATCTGGGGCAGCAGTTGACGTTGATACAATATCTGGTGCAGCAGTTGATGTTGATACAATATCAGCTGCAGGAGTTGATGTTGATACAATATCTGGGGCAGCAGTTGGTGTTGATACAATGTCTGGTACAGCAGTTGATGTTGACACAATGTCTGGTGCAGCAGTTGATGTTGATACAATATCTGGTGCAGCAGTTGATGTTGATACAATATCAGGTGCAGCAGTTGATGTTGATACAATATCTGGTGCAGGAGTTGATGTTGATACAATATCTGGTGCAGCAGTTGATGTTGATACAATATCTGGTGCAGCAGTTGATGTTGATACAATATCTGGTGCAGGAGTTGATGTTGATACAATATCAGGTGCAGGAGTTGATGTTGATACAATATCAGGCGCAGCAGTTGATGTTGATACAATATCTGGTGCAGGAGTTGATGTTGATACAATATCTGGTGCAGGAGTTGATGTTGATACAATATCAGGTGCAGCAGTTGATGTTGATACAATATCAGGTGCGGGAGTTGATGTTGATACAATATCTGGGGCAGCAGTTGACGTTGATACAATATCTGGTGCAGCAGTTGATGTTGATACAATATCAGGTGCAGGAGTTGATGTTGATACAATATCTGGGGCAGCAGTTGGTGTTGATACAATGTCTGGTACAGCAGTTGATGTTGACACAATGTCTGGTGCAGCAGTTGATGTTGATACAATATCTGGTGCAGCAGTTGATGTTGATACAATATCAGGTGCAGCAGTTGATGTTGATACAATATCTGGTGCAGGAGTTGATGTTGATACAATATCTGGTGCAGCAGTTGATGTTGATACAATATCTGGTGCAGCAGTTGATGTTGATACAATATCTAGTGCAGGAGTTGATGTTGATACAATATCAGGTGCAGGAGTTGATGTTGATACAATATCAGGTGCAGCAGTTGATGTTGATACAATGTCTGTTGCAGCAGTTGATGTTGATACAATATCTGGTGCAGGAGTTGATGTTGATACAATATCTGGTGCAGGAGTTGATGTTGATACAATATCAGGTGCAGCAGTTGATGTTGATACAATATCAGGTGCAGGAGTTGATGTTGATACAATATCTGGGGCAGCAGTTGACGTTGATACAATATCTGGTGCAGCAGTTGATGTTGATACAATATCAGGTGCAGGAGTTGATGTTGATACAATATCTGGGGCAGCAGTTGGTGTTGATACAATGTCTGGTACAGCAGTTGATGTTGACACAATGTCTGGTGCAGCAGTTGATGTTGATACAATATCTGGTGCAGCAGTTGATGTTGATACAATATCAGGTGCAGCAGTTGATGTTGATACAATATCTGGTGCAGGAGTTGATGTTGATACAATATCTGGTGCAGCAGTTGATGTTGATACAATATCTGGTGCAGCAGTTGATGTTGATACAATATCTGGTGCAGGAGTTGATGTTGATACAATATCAGGTGCAGGAGTTGATGTTGATACAATATCAGGCGCAGCAGTTGATGTTGATACAATATCTGGTGCAGGAGTTGATGTTGATACAATATCTGGTGCAGGAGTTGATGTTGATACAATATCAGGTGCAGCAGTTGATGTTGATACAATATCAGGTGCGGGAGTTGATGTTGATACAATATCTGGGGCAGCAGTTGACGTTGATACAATATCTGGTGCAGCAGTTGATGTTGATACAATATCAGGTGCAGGAGTTGATGTTGATACAATATCTGGGGCAGCAGTTGGTGTTGATACAATGTCTGGTACAGCAGTTGATGTTGACACAATGTCTGGTGCAGCAGTTGATGTTGATACAATATCTGGTGCAGCAGTTGATGTTGATACAATATCAGGTGCAGCAGTTGATGTTGATACAATATCTGGTGCAGGAGTTGATGTTGATACAATATCTGGTGCAGCAGTTGATGTTGATACAATATCTGGTGCAGCAGTTGATGTTGATACAATATCTGGTGCAGGAGTTGATGTTGATACAATATCAGGTGCAGGAGTTGATGTTGATACAATATCTGGGGCAGCAGTTGATGTTGATACAATGTCTGTTGCAGCAGTTGATGTTGATACAATATCAGGTGCAGGAGTTGATGTTGATACAATATCTGGGGCAGCAGTTGATGTTGATACAATATCAAGTGCAGCAGTTGATGTTGATACAATATCAGGTGCAGCAGTTGATGTTGATACAATATTTGGTGCGGCAGTTGATGTGGATACAATGTCTGGGGCGGCAGTTGATGTTGATACAATATCTGGTGCAGCAGTTGATGTTGATACAATATCAAGTGCAGCAGTTGATGTTGATACAATGTCTGTTGCAGCAGTTGATGTTGATACAATGTCTGGTACAGCAGTTGATGTTGATACAATGTCTGGTGCAGCAGTTGATGTTGATACAATATCTGGTGCAGGAGTTGATGTTGATACAATATCAGGTGCAACAGTTGATGTTGATACAATACCTGGTGCAGGAGTTGATGTTAATACAATATCTGGTGCAGGAGTTGATGTTGATACAATATCTGGTGCAGCAGTTGATGTTGATACAATATCAGGTGCAGCAGTTGATGTTGATACAATATCTGGTGCAGGAGTTGATGTTGATACAATATCTGGTGCAGGAGTTGATTTTGATACAATGTCTGGGGCAGCAGTTGATGTTGATACAATATCAGGTGCAGCAGTTGATGTTGATACAATGTCTGTTGCAGCAGTTGATGTTGATACAATATCAGGTGCAGGAGTTGATGTTGATACAATATCTGGGGCAGCAGTTGATGTTGATACAATGTCTGGGGCAGCAGTTGATGTTGATACAATATCTGGTGCAGCAGTTGATGTTGATACAATATCAGGTGCAGCAGTTGATGTTGATACAATGTCTGTTGCAGCAGTTGATGTTGATACAATATCAGGTGCAGGAGTTGATGTTGATACAATACCTGGTGCAGGAGTTGATGTTGATACAATATCTGGTGCAGGAGTTGATGTTGATACAATATCTGGTGCAGGAGTTGATGTTGATACAATATCTGGTGCAGCAGTTGATGTTGATACAATATCAGGCGCAGCAGTTGATGTTGATACAATATCTGGTGCAGGAGTTGATGTTGATACAATATCTGGTGCAGCAGTTGATGTTGATACAATGTCTGGGGCAGCAGTTGATGTTGATACAATGTCTGGGGCAGCAGTTGATGTTGATACAATATCTGGTGCAGCAGTTGATGTTGATACAATATCTGGTGCAGGAGTTGATGTTGATACAATATGTGGTGCAGCAGTTGATGTTGATACAATGTCTGGGGCAGCAGTTGATGTTGATACAATGTCTGGGGCAGCAGTTGATGTTGATACAATATCTGGTGCAGCAGTTGATGTTGATACAATATCAGGTGCAGCAGTTGATGTTGATACAATATCAGGTGCAGGAGTTGATGTTGATACAATATCTGGTGCAGGAGTTGATGTTGATACAATATCTGGTGCAGCAGTTGATGTTGATATAATGTCTGGTGCAGCAGTTGATGTTGATACAATATCTGGTGCAGCAGTTGATGTTGATACAATGCCTGCTGCTACTGTGCTTGGGAAGGTAGTCTCAGTAGGAACAGTACCTGGCAAGGAAATTTGGAACGATCAGTGGTAACGTCGCCGTTTATACTTATTTCATATTGGTGAGCCGCTTTTACTCCGTCATCGGTTTGTCGCTCCAGAATATTGTTCGATTTCGATTTGATACATACATACATAAACTTTATTTTCTCTCGAATTTTAGAGTAGCTTACAGAAACTAATATTTATAGTGTTCACAAATAAATTTATATTTATAGTTTATACAAATAAATTTATATCATTAAGAAAAAAATCATATAGTTAAGCGAGACAGGGACTACACAAAGTTACAACACTGAATTTTTCTTCTGAAGTCTTCAAACACACTAGTGCGGATAAAATCAGGCAGCGCATTCCATAGTTTAGCTGAAAAATAAGAAAACGAATTAAGGCCATAGCTAGTTGTCCTAGGTTTACTGAGTGACAGAATGTAATTGCCGCGAAGATCATAAGAAGATCGGAGTGAAAACATATTTTTCATATAAACAGGAAAATGAGCGAAAAACAGGCTCTTATATAATAATATAAGGAAATTCTGAACGCGCCTACTACATAAAGAAGTAGAGTTCACTTTAGTGAGTAGACTGCTGTATGGGGACGAGTAATTATCACGAAGTATATGTCTATCAACACTTTCCCGAAGATCACAGGAGTTAACAGTTTCTTACGAGCAATGACATTTCAGCATCTAAACTAAATTATCCAGAATTTGTCCTTTGACACATATTAGACTCTATGACAATTAATTAGGTTTGCAACTCAGCCTCCTTAATTCCTTTTCCCTTAACTTTATCACACTACAAAAGACTTTCAATTCCAGGGAGGGACATCAGGTGCAGGGATCGAGAACTAAGCTACTATAAATTCAGAACATCCGATAGATTTTTACCTAACGCTCGAATAAAGTATTATCGTGTTTTGTCTTTTTTTGGTGACTTACCAGGGAGTATTGCCTAGCTTACTAAAGGCTAACCGGGATTTAACAGTACGTGTTTTTTTTTTTTTTTTTTTTTTTGGGGGGGGGGGGGGGGGGGGGGGGTAAGTCTAGTGAGATGGCTTGAACACTTAAGAAGCCTTTTGATTTACCCTTTATACTGGTATCCCATTAATCCGGCTACCAACGAGCCACGTAAATCCACAGGAGGCCCCAACGTTATATAAGAGTTTGTATGAAGAATTCGGACTGATAATTATAATGGCTCGAATTTTCGCTTGGAAGTTCGAGCCATTTTCTCAGCGGGTTCGATCGCCGAACTCCAAACCAGACACCTTTCTTGTCACTCTCTCACTGAAGGTATAGAGGACTTAAAATCACTCAAATTTCTGAGAAGCACCATAAAAAGACAATAAACAACACCATATAACATGTTATTAAGTTTTATTTAGCGACTTATCCTATTTATTCGTTTATTATCTTTATTATAATTATCGTCCGCAAACGGGATGGTCGTATTAACAACGTTCGCCTAATTGGAGACAGTTTTGTGGCTTAGCAACATCCCAGCGTTTTATTCCCAAGTGATCCCAGATCACACCGATCACTTCATATATTATCCCAATACATGTACTTTTAAACTCAAACTGAAACCGAAATGAAAGCGTATTGAAACTGAACTGTATCATGCACTGAACTTTAACTTACTCTTCGAAACTGAATTTTAATAACTGGAACGAGTTAAAAAAAACTCGGCTGCGCCTCGTTTTTTTTTTTCAACCCACTTCTCAGTGGACGTTTGGATATCCTGATGAAACACTCTTCCACGTGTTTGATATATTACATTATTGTATAAGTACTGAGATTTACTCTAAACAAAGCCGCGAAATAAATATCGTACGTCATGCACAAACGCAAAGCAATATGATTGGTCGTACGATTTTTTCTTACCAGTGAAAAAAATATGGTATAACCAATCAGAGATCAGATACGAAATCTACCACTCGTCACAAAAATCGTATGAGTTTTTCGCGCCGCTTCGACTCTTGTCACGATGGCTTCCAGGTAATTGCAGTTCTTCGGCGAGATTTGCACAGATTTCTTCATCACTAGAGGAGTTCATTGAAGAAAATGAAAACAAAAATAAAAGACGAAAGAAAAAGCAAGTCGTTGTATTGTATCATGAATTCCTTTCTGCAAAAGAAGAACCAAGGCTAGTTGAAGAAATTTCGCAGAAACGCTCCATGACTACCTCAGCGAATTTATTATCACAGTACGCAAAAGAAGACTAACTTCATTACGGTCAAAGATAGCCAGCTTTGAACGTCATTTAAGGAAGAAGAACTACGGACAAAGTATTTTTAATGACCCTCAGTTAAACAGTTAAACAGTTTGTCTTCACACGGCCAGCAAACGATTTCGCTTTTCACCGCTCAAATCAATCTCCAACCCTGATATCTAAAAGAAACAGCGGTTAAGTAATCTCCAAATTAAAAAGATATAAAAGGCTAAGGGTCCTGGACTGTGATTCAGAATAAAAAGCAAATTGAAAAAAGTAAGTTTTGCAATGTATTACCGTGAGCTTTCGGATCAGTTGTTTTAAAAATTTCAAAATTTTGATTTACATTACAGCAAGCCTTAGCTTGACTTTTATAATTTTTACCTAATCTATATGTGCAACATTTGCAGGTATTTTTATGACCCTAATATTTATTTAAGAATTGTTATTTCGCCAGTACTACAAGCAGCGAAACTGTTGTGCTAATTTATGATTTGTAATCTTGTTTAAATTGCGTTAATTAAAGTGGTTAGTTGCCGAGAGTTGGTTTCCAAAAGTTGTTGTCTGGGTTATGTTCTTTACGTGATTATAGTTTATAGATAAAATTTTCTTACGGTAAATCTCAGTTCCTATAAAGTAAACAAATAACTTCATGGTTACAGTTCGCTTGTACGATTTTTATTCACTTGTTGTGTCTGGTGAAACATCACAAACGAACGAGCGAACTTCGAGCGAGTGAGTTTGTGACATTTCACAAGACACAACAAGTGAATAAAAATCGTACGCGCTCATCAACCATGAATCTGATTGAAAATACAGTCCATAGGATTTAAAAGGGCTACGTCACCTGATTTTAGAATCACTTTGAAAACCATGAAGACCTATTTGTATCAAAGGAAATCTAAAAGTAATGGCCTAGTGTTGTTAAAAATACTATTTTAGTGCACTGAACCTGTTAATGTGTGTTTTTATTAGGGGATGGCCAGGATGGAATTTAATCTAATTTGTTCAAGTTCGGGCCAACTGTGTTTGAAAAACAGATAACAAATGGCCATGGTTCATGTTCCCTTTAAGAATTCACTTTGTGTCTTCTTTTTTAGGTTCAACGACGAATATTTTGTATACTCTGCATGAGTGTTCTTGAAAAAAAAAAAAAAAATGCATAAAGGGGCCATACATATCGCCGTTAACATTAACGTTAACATTATTACATATAAACTTCAGTGGCATACAAGAATTTCTCCCACAATGGAAAATCATATCTCGACACATGTGAAGATATCAATTTTACCTTCACTGTGAAGAGTGAAGATATTACATTAGGTGCCATGTTTTGCGCTTTGTAAATGTAAAACAATGTTGATCTGCAATCGAAACATCTTCGGATATTCCTCGGAAATCTTGGAAAATCTTCGGAAACTTTCCCAACATGATCGGAAACGTTTGTACAACCTTTCCAAAAATTGCTTAAAACTTCGTTATTAAAGTCGCTCATGTATACCTAGTTGAGCACTCGAATAGAAATGATTTGGAGCGTCCGATCTATCCCTTGCTGAAGCTAGGTCCACATAATCAATTACTGGCTTAAAGACACAAGTTCCAATTTGTTAAGTTTTCTTTGCTCCTATTTAAAGGAGCAGCCCACGAGGAATATGCACAGAAAAGCTTGGAATAGCGTTGTACTGTTTTTCCATGATCAATTTTAGACCAAAAATTAGGACTTACATGCCCGTCCCTCTAGGAAGGCATTTGAAGCCGGAAAAGAAGGGGTCAGTTTTCTTGCTGACAAGTTCACTTGTTCGTGTATAAAGGGCGAACAAGTTTCCCCCAACCAGTAATTATCCTTGGTAAGTTTAATTTGCTCGTGTAGACGAATACTAAGCTATACTGTCTAGTGTTCTTTGGCGCAACAAAACTTCTTCGTCCACCCGAGCAAGATTCCTTCAAAGATGTTTTCCAGACAAGTCTTGTTCAAAAATTGGCTAGCAAATTCTGGGAATAAGATCCTTTCCCTAAAATATCTGTCGCTGAAATATTCTGCTAAAAGAAGCAAATTGTATTAGCATTCACATAATTTCCCTTATAGGCACTAAAACGTTCCGCGTATAACTATGTATAGCCGCGGTCTTCCAGTGGTGACATTGATATTATTTGCTTCCCACGGCCAAACATTCATTTCAACTGGATTTTAAGCGAATGATACACGGTACAACATCGTTCAACATTTCTTGCTCAACTAATGTTCATCGATTTTGCAACATGTTGAATGAGTAGAAAACACATTCGATATTTTAGAACGATTGACTAACGTCGTTGTTGAATGGAATAGAGCCTTCTCTACTTTCGTTCAACAAGTGAACGTTCAACATATCATGTTGAATGGTCTATTTCAACATTCAACATGGCCGATGATACAACATGTGTTGATCAACAAATGTTGAACCACGAATCATAGACTGATGCGTCAGGTGACCAATCATATAGACTGAACGACTGTGCTATTACAAAAGATCAATACCAAAACCAAAAAAACTTAACTTGGAATTTTTCTGCAATGTCAGCAATTAGACGATCAGGTGTTCAATGTTTCTACCTGACGAGTATTACAAAACAAATTAAGAATGTAGAATTAAACTGTTATGGAAAACCACAATTTTATTGCCGACTCTGACGTTCATCTAAGGTATATACGATTTTGCCGCAAGCAAAATATTTTTCACGTCTGATTGTATTCAAGTCTACAGTAAAAGGCTACACATATTAAAGAAGTCGCATTTTTTCAAAGTCAACCTTTCTTGTTGGCTTTGTTTTGTTTTGTGTGTAAATCTAGCTACTTGTTGTTGGTCAGAAAAGGTATTTAAGATGGGTGTGATCCCCTTCTTCTATCTCATAGACATGCATTATACCTGTTAGAACTTCATTCTTAATAAAGGCAGTCAAACTTATCTTGTAGTAGTTGTAAGATCAAATCAAGCACTAAAGCTCAATTGTTGGCACTACATCCCTTCAACTCCTCAGAATGCCAAATTATCAAAATTCTAAAAAAAATCCTAAATTTCCTTTCTTAAAATGTTGAAAAGCAAATAGTACCATGCAAAAGTACCACCAAAGAGGTTTCGTTTGAATAGTCATACTATAGGATTTCGTTAAAAGACTCAAAAGTTAGAACTACATTACATGTCTCCATATATAATTGATTCTGCATGGGAGTGAATTGCGAAAGGGTTAACTGCCTTTTCCTAATAATAACCTAGTTCAAATGTCAGGCGAAAACATGATCTTACGTTTTGAGGTATAACTGCCAAATTTCATGCTATAAGTTTTCGATCCTAGCTTTTTATTTGTTTTTTTTATTAGTATTATTCTTTGTTCCAGCCTATTGGTTTTGTTTTTCAAACTTCTTACTCAAAAATTCACAAGCCTTGAAGCCGTCGTTTTATTTACAAAGCGACAAAGCGCTCTTTCGCATAAAGATGGCGTGAGGCAAATTGGAGCAGATGATTCCATTCTTCAAAGCCATGCATGGGCGTAAATTTAATTAGGCAATACAACCGGCAACGTGACATCGACAATAACAGAGCGGACAAAATTAAAATTCCAGTTACTACTAAAAAATCAAGATATATAATACAAATACGCATTGTGCTGATTATTCTAATGTGATATTGTAAAGAGGAAGTCATTGATTGACATTTTGGGTGATTGAAATTCTTGGCGTGTGAATTTGTCGTATAGTGTTTCGCTCTTTTCTCCTACTTGTACATCGTGTATCTTAATAAACATTCAAAATCCCAACGTCTTCAAGTACTTGAAAATTGCTAACTGTTTCAGTAAGCTCGAAAGAGACAACATATTATTTATTAATTGATGAATGACATCTCAGGCACAAAGAAAAAAAAATAAAACGAAATTCTAAGCATTATAGAATTAACAATATTACATAGCGTGATTTAGTTGAATCCCCTCTAAATCTATATCGTCGGATTCACATCATGATATCTGACTCTTGAGTCCAAACCATTCAAGTGCCATGTTTTGTGAAGTGAATGAACGCCCAATTTCATCGAAAACAACAACATCCCTAAGATTTAAACACGATATAAATTAAGTCTTAAAAACACCTAGTAAGTAGTTATGTGATAAGATTTTTATAAGAAACTTAAAGTCCTACTTTTAAAAATAGGCCACAGTTTCGTGAATTATGTTTGGAATATCATCACGTCTGTTAAGAATGGATTTCTGCCTACCTATAATTCTATTTCAAACCACAATGTCAATACCATGTTATTTTTTTAGGTCTCAGTAAGAGAGCTTATGAAAGAACAACAATATTAGTTATCTTTTGTAGACATTTTTTTAGAAAGTGAACTTGAAAGCACTGCACTTCGTTCACGACTTGCACGTTTTAGAAGATTTCGACAGCGCGATATGTAAATGAAAGCATGCAAAAAATAAGTTCCACAGCCAATGTTTTTAATTGACCATTTTAAAGTGATTAATGTATCATTCCGTCTTTCAATATATAGTACCAGGGATGTTGTCTTCAAATTTTTCAATTTCACTACATCGTGAGATAACCGACAATACACTTTATTAAAGAAATGTTCAGCGATCATTAAGGAGAATTCATATTCTGAGCTTGTAAATACAAAACATGCGGTGAACTGAATTGTGTAGTATCTTAAATGCGATTTGTTTTTGTCAAGAACGAGGAGTGAGTTGCAGTACGTCGTTTGAGAGCTATGGACCACAAAACAATTTAAATGTGACCAACACTTAAACAAACACCTAACAGATACTCAATCGAACAACTAGTCTACAATTTTAAAAGCCACTGTTGTCTACGTTTTGTAACCCAGGTATTAAAATACTGTGAATTTTTTAAGAACATCAAAAACAACCTTCGAAAAATTAATAGCTCAAAATATTACGGAAAAAAATATTATGCTCAAGGACATGGCGTTTGTACTGAGCAAAGCGGGCGACTTATAACTAGCAGATGATCTTAGCAAACAGTTGTATAATATATATTGTTTGGTGTAATAGCGTGACATTGTAGATTCCTGAACACTCCCAGTTGTAAAATTAGGGACCTCCAGATTTTAGTACGAGTGCGACTTTCGAATTTCGAACCAGACACGTCACCAAAACTCTGTTTCCTTCCCGGTTGCTGACTAGATAATTAGGACAATCTAGGATCACTGCAATTAGTGTGACAAGCGATTATCTAAAGCACGCGAACTATTAGGTTTGAGTAGTCGCCCTCGTGTCCAAACTAAAGTCGATCGAAGGGTTTTGCTTCGAGAAGCTTAAGATGGCGATAGTCCAGTATGTCAAAAGACTTACTTACCGGTTTGAGCCAAACATAACTGACTTGACATGGATAGGCATACCAAGGCCATACAAAGTACATTAACAGGCATAGTGAACTTTTCCAAACCACAGCAAACTACAGAACATTTCTTCATAGTTTTCACTTCAAGAGTTACCTTAAAAAGGATAAACGACCATGAAAAGTTAAAAATTTCTCCCCTTAACACCTGACCATTTTTGATGTTCGGTGTCGTTGTAAGGAATTCAAGCAAAGCCCCTTCGCGTGTCGACCACAGACCACATGTCAAGAAAAATGTATTGGTTTCCAAGGCAACTTGCTCTGTTATTCCCAATCTGTATTCGCTACGGCGACACGAAAATATTGTGGATCCAACCACCTTATAACATTGTGGATTTTTTCTATCTTTTATATGAAGTCGCAGTAAATAGTTAAGTTTTTCTTCCAAAAAAATCTAAAGGGCAAACTTAGCCAGATATAAAATTATTTTATCACTGCACGTTAAGTCGTGTTTTTCTAGAAATAAAATTAAAGGTATTAATATAAGGGGTACAAAAGAATACGATCAACACTTAGAGAGATGCTCAAAGACTCAATATCTAATCAAAGCAAAATTCAATTGAACATAAGCTTGTTTAGATCCACTAAAGTGATTGTCATTGAAACGCATTACTTTGTATGCTATTTTGATCCACCAACTGAAAACTAAAAGCGCTAGCCAGCTTCCGTAGTCAAATCGAAACAGTGTATAGAATAAGAACCGTTCTACAATACTCTATTTTATAACGGGTGTCACGTCTGTATTGAGCACATATTGGTCAAGTTATTTTAGGCCGAGGCCGAGGCCGAGTTAAGGTCCAAATGCTTTGCAAAACAGACCGTTGCCAACATTCTCCATTTGATCAACAACATTCTGAGTCCCCAGAGCCGCTTGGCCCTCTTAACCGCCGGAGCCTGGGCACAAAAACAGTCTCGTTCCCAGACCTCGACGCGCTGAGAGAGTAAAACGACGGAGCTTGGAGAGAAGCGCGAGTCTTCCCGATCCAATCAGCTCCACTGGTGAGGCCACTATTGCGCGCCAAGGAATATTAGAGACGAGGCTAGCTAAAGACCGTGAAATTAAAAATTAAAAATAACCCATGATCCTTTCAGTTATAATTTAAAGTTAGTTTTCCGTGCAACTTTCGCGAGGTCCCAAAGGACAACTTTGTCTGGCATCAGGCATGATTTCTAAAACATGTCAGTGAAATCAATTGAAATCAACACGAATGACGTCAAAGCCCTCCCGTAGAACCCAGGTCCTTGCCTAGAATTCAGAGTTTAATTAATGCCTTACTTTGGTCGCCTTTAAAACAAAATCCTCGCAACGCCAACATATTTATTTTCCCATCAAAACATTCCCCTAAGGACGTTACGGTGATGAAACCAACCCATCTCAAAATATTCCAAATTAACGTTCTTTTAACAAAACTGTCAACTTACACCGTCTGCAGGACAAGTAAAATCCGATCTCGTAACAGTCTACCGCGCAAACTTGTCAGCGTTAATATCCTTCGGCCATTCGATACCATAGCACAGCCATTTCATAATGGACTCCATGGCACTAGACATGCCGTTCTATTCTTTCTCCAACCAAGTCGAGCTGTTTCCTGTCCGGCGATCGATGTTGGACGATCTGTTGTTTCGAGGAGATAGTCTTGGGACGAGATAATGTTCGTGATCAAATGTTTTGTTGTTGGTTTCCTTTGCCTTTTCCTGTTCCGTCTGTAAAAAAAGAAAACAGAAATATTACTACTCCCCTCAGGTTTCCACATTTATGTTCAGTTGAAAAGAAACTGTTGTATTGCTATACTCATCTTTCATGCAGTTTTTACACTTTTATAAAGCAAATCTTCTTTTGCTGATTTAGTTAGTCTAGTTACAGCTTTTATCGGATTTTGCGTATTTGCTAATAAGGCTGCCTTCTCCGCCAAAAAAAAAATACATGAATACTTTTTAACCGAAACGTACTGTTTCTTGTATTCGTAGCTCTACCAATACACCGCTCGCTTCTTCAAATCCAAGCAACCGTTCTAGTAATTTTTAAAAAAGCTAGAGAGAGAGACGCTTGTATTGGTTGCTTGCCTGTGACTGTTTTAATTACTTACTTAATTTTTGGTAAGTTGTAGCGTTGACCCTTACGGAGACAAGCATATTCAGGAGCATATCATCAATCGACTCTAGGTAGGCTTCAATGATGGCGTTCTTGTTGCCGAAGTCCTCAACAATCATGAGAGAAACGCCGATAGAACAATTCCACGGCGTTTTCAATGACGTTGACTCCTTATACATCAAATTAAGAGAAGTAAGCTTTGATTGTAAATGAAGAAAGTCAAAGGGGGTTTAAATATCAGCTGCATGTACACATTATTGTAATTACGTAGTCTGCGAATACAACCTGTCATCGCTCCCGGCCGGGAACGATGAGGCGACTGATTTCACGGGCTACGCAATCAAGTTAATATTATTTTTTAATTGTCAAGAACCCTTGAAAGACGCGGCCCCAAATTGAATTTCAAATTCCTGCATTCAAAACCTCGTTTTGATTTGGCTTACTTGTTAAACAAATTATTCAAAAGGAAATAACAGGAATATAGTCCAGAAAATAACTCAAGGCTACACCTGGCTACAGATTGTATAATGATATAAAACAAAAGGTGACGTTTCAACTTCTACTGAGTGTGCACGCGCAAGAATCAAGAAACCACAACCTCGTTCCCAGAGTCCTCTCTTCAGCTACGCATCGAAAGTAGCTGAAGACAGAGGAACCCAGGAACGAGGTTGAAGAAACCATAGCAACAAAATCTAAACAAACTTGAATTTTCTATGACTGATCGCGGTATAGAGACAATTTCAAGACAACACGTTTACTGGTTTAAGAATCTAAAATTGCCGTTTCTTTTATCATTATAATTATCGGACAAAAAAACTGATTTGGTGACACTAATTAAAAACTAAGATAAACATTAACATTTTAGAAAAATTGAAGTCCTTATTATAAATAAAACTCTAGTTAAAAACTAATTCTAATAAAACCCTAGTTAAAAACGTATTTCAAAAACATACACTAATCACATAATTACGATCACTTATCTTCCTAAATTAACTATAACATAAATGGCAGTTCTTGCAAGTCCCGTCTTCAATTAAGTGCGTTAAGTCTCTTTTCCTTATCGGACGATGAAATCTTAAATTGTCTATTCAAATGTTAAATCAGTAAGTTTTATTCTGAATTTGGGGCATGTTGTTGAAAATATGGGCACATGCCAGACTACACCTCAACTCAATGAAGTACCCCTCCTTTTCTTTTACTACCCGAAGAAGAATGGAACAAAAAACATTTTTAATCATTTTCTTTATTAAATGCGGTTACCTGAAGAAATAAATGTAACAGTATTCTTGATATAAAATGCATCCCACATAGGTACTGTCTCGCCTAATTATGCTTTTGGAGTGGTTTACTTGGCACTTCCGGACTCCATTGTAACGGGGGTGGGGGGGGGGGGGGGGGGGGGGGGGGGGGGGGGAGAAGTGGAAATGTAGAGAGTTTTTCCCCTCCGCTAGATCCGCCACCGCCCCCAAATTCTTACTGATTCACTGCATAATTTCAGCAGTTGCTATCTATTACAGAAGCAATGATTTGTTTTTACGACAACCCTAAGAACACTAACATACAAAACAGTTGTTCTTACATTACGCGAAGCCTTGGTAAGGGACGCACTTTATTGGATAAGACGAATATAATAACACGAAAGGGGCAATCAACAAGCAAATCTAAACAGAAGCAGTTTTGCTTCCCCTTAATGTTTTTCAAAGTCGTCCTAACCTTTACTCTGAGAATCAAATCTCTTGTTTTGTAGTTAATGTTTTTAACCTTTACGTCTGCAATGGACGATACACCAAAGTGTGACCACTCAAATGAAACTATTAAACAGTACATTTTTGGGTACTGTTTATTATGTTGTACATGATGGTTCTAACCTTTGAGTCTATGGATGAAATCTTTAAGTAACAATCCGTGTAAGAAGTAGGCAATTCTCTATTGTTCCGATGCATTTCGCTTTCCCCACATAAGAATGTTTAGATTTTCGTACTGAGAATACGTCAACCTATGGACAACATGGTTTTGAAATAAAATTTGCTGAAACTTTATTTTAAAGCGATGTTTCTTTTGTGTTACAAGATTTCATCCAATCGTGAGACTCCAAAACAATGCCCAAGAAAGACTTCTAATTTTCCATGTTCCCCACATAGAATTTTTGTTGCATTAAAAATCACAATAGTTTTCACTAAAAGGGAATCAATTAGTAAACTAGAGATAAATAAATGCGCTGCCTGATGAAGTTATAGTAGATTTTCATGTTTTAGCCAATGAGGTGGCAGTTTCAACAATAGCACAATTCACACCTTTCTGCATTCCGTGGATTTGGGTTGCCTACTTCTTACACGGATTGTTACTTAAGTGTGACCATTGAAATGAAAGCTATTGAGCAGTATTATCCTGTGGTACTGTTTATTATGCTGTACAAGGTGGTTCTTACCTTTAAGTTTGTGAATGAGATCCTAAAGTGTGACAATTCAAATAAATGAAAGTTATTGCGGAGTACTTTCCTGTGGTACTGTTAATTATGTTGCACAAGGTGGTTCTAACCTTTAAGTTTGTGAATGAGTTCCGAAGTGTGACAATTCAAATAAATGAAAGCTATTGAGCAGTACTTTTGTGTTACTGTTCATTATGCAATACAAGCTGGCAGTTCTAACTTTCGAGTCTGTAGATGAAATCCTAAAGTGTGACCATCCAAACAAAAGCTATTGAGCAGTACATTTACTTTCCTGTGGTACTGTTTATTATGCTGTACAATTCAAGGTGGTTCTAACTTTTGAATCTGTGGATGAAATCCTAAAGTGCGACCATTCAAACAAAAGCTATTGAGCAGTACTTTCCTGTGGTACTGTTTATTATGCTGTGCAAGGTGGTTCTAACTTTTGAGTCTGTGGATGAAATCCTAAAGTGCGACCATTCAAATGAAACTGTCCTGTGGTACCGTTTATTATGCTGTACAAGGTGGTTCTAGCTTCAATGAAATTCTACAGTGTGGTCACTCTGATTGATGCACAACCTTTTGATGACTTCAATGTCGACAACGAACTTTCCTTTGCATGCAGGTGCTGTTCATTATTGTAACATTGTTACATGTACATGTATAGTGTCTGTGGACAATAGTGTTAGGCGTCACGATTCATATGAAAGCTTACGGTGAGAGAAAACCTAACAGTTTCCCCCACAATTAAAATTAATTCAAATATCTGGGGCACTGAGGCCTTCCAAACAAATTATTACAGTAAAATAACCTGTCAGGTACCCTTACCATTTATGACTTAAACACTAAAATATTAATATTTATACACGCTACAAATTCACTTGTCATTTTAATCTACCTGTTTTGCCAAAAATACTATAATTACTGCTTGAAGCAGTCTGACCTTTACCTATAACAAAGTCAGATCTTGGGCAATGTCTGTGACTTATGACCATTTAAATGAAAGATTAAATATTAAGGAGTATACTGCTCTTTGGTGTCGTTGTTCAATTGTAAATGGTTTAAACACGAGTATCAGTAGTCTGTCGAGTGTGATCGTCCGGGTTAGTGTAGCTCTGAAAAAAAAAACTGTTGTTGGCATTGACTGACATCAGTTGATTGTATTACTTGTGGGATTTCTTGCTGTTGATGAAAATTACACTAACAAATATTGATACAGGGATTAAAATGCACAAAACATTGACTAATTAGCCACCTTAATCGTATCAATAACAAAATTCTTGATTGTGATTGGTCAATAGGCGCGCGGTCACGTGGGTGTTGAATTATAGCTTCCAGTTACAACTGTTTGTAATTGGATCAGTTGCAAGTAAATGAGTTCTTTTTTTGCTGTTTTCTTTCTACTTTCAAACTGATAGAAAATATAGACTTTTTAATCTCAAATTTTGTTATTGATGCGATTAATTAGTAATTGAACTTCGTGTCGTACAATTCAGGGGTAATTGTGCTCATAATTTCAAATCATCTTCGCGCTACGCGCTCGGTCGATTTGAAATTACTCGCCTGATTACTCCCTGAATTGTACTCCACTCAGTCCAATTACTATTACTAATACCATCAACTGAAGGTTTACAATTATTCACATGGCTCTAAAGATAACTTCCGCTCACTCAGATTGTCGACATGTAAGTCACGTCAACAACCGCCGAGTTCTTTTTAAAACTACACTATCCCGGATGATCACACTAAACAGACGACATGTATGTTGTTCAAGATGATTGTAACATTTAAGTCTGTGGATGAAATCCTACAGTAAGTGTGACTATTCGGCTCAAAGCTATTGAGCAGTACTTTCCTGTGGTACTGTTTATCATGCTGTTCAAGGTGGTTCTAACTTTTGAGTCTGTGGATGAAATCCTTAAAGGTGACCATTCAAATGAAAGCTACATGACTGAGCAGCCGCTATGCAATATTATGTAACCTAGTTAATAATTATGACCACTAGGTTAATTAATAACTACGACAAAATTTATATGGCCCATCAGTGGTTCCCTAACTTCCACTGTTGTTTCCTGTGGTACATGGAATTCTAACCCCTAACTACACCCTTACATAGTAAAGGAAAAACAGTTATCTTGGCAAGCTGAATGACATCAAGCTGTTGCCTGCAGGTCTTGGTAGGGAACAGATCCCCTCCCCTTCTTGAAACAGCAATGACCTTTGGATCGGCAGAACAGGATGCCCAGCATGGCAGCACAGAAAAACACAAGAACAAATGGCCACAGGATGCAGTGCATTATCTTCATTTTATCACTAGACACACTGTCACGATTTGCAAACACCTCATCTGGGGTCTTGGGGTTGTAGTAACATGTGTACGACTGACCAACATATTCACCATAATCCTCCTTAAACTCTTTTGTATCAATGTAGTTGATAGAGGTATCAGAATAACAGGACTGAACGCTGCACTGCAACACATAGAGAAATACCCATTGTTATTGGCATTTTCAGGGCAAAAGAGGGCTACATGTATAACTTACAACAGCTTGAATGTATGATTTTTCTACACTAATTTAGTTTCAGATAAAACAGTAACTTTTTTCTTTCCCCAGATGTATGCCAACATAAAATACATTACTGTACTTTAGTTAATTACAGTTATTTAAGTGCGATTTTTAAAGAATTAATATATTTTATGATTACTAAAGATAATATAATAAATTATACAATTTGGTGTGATTTGAAATTGCATCATTGCATATTACAGTGAAAACCCACGTATAAGAACCTAGATTTTTCCAACTTAGCCTAATAGGTTCTTATAGAAATGATATTAAGTGGTATTTTAGGCTACTTAGGTTCTTAAATAGGTTCTTAATTTGATAGGGGCAATAGCAATCAGCACAGATAACTACCACAGGGCATATGTGATATGGAAAGCCATTGATGCATGACCTAGATGCAAGGAAGTTTCAATGTGCTTAAAAAACTGTGGCTTCAAAAATGAGAGACACACATGGAACTGTATTCTTAATACAATTGCATTGTGTAATCCAGTATTGGCGCAGACATGATATCCATATAAAAATGACGGGGGTGCTCGTCGTACCTTTTAGGGGTCAAAATTTGTAGATTGGTACTGCTTAGGGTACTAAAATCTAAAATGACCACCGTTAGAATTATCGCGGTACCTTTTAGAGTATGAGCCGAAAAAATGACAGAAATTTTTAAAGGACATGTGTTGTTTTAGAATTGGTACCTCTTAGGGGTAAAAATTATTTTGAGCCACGCCCATCAAACGAGATTCTGGTACCTTTTAGGGTGTTTTTCGAAAATTTCTGACGAGCACCCCCATCATTTTTATAGGGGAGTCCCCACCCCCCTGGGGTTTACAGTCTATGTGCTAGTTTCTGTTCTCTCAATTTACTTAAATTGCGATTGATATGAAATAATTTTCAGTTTCATTTCCGTCCAGTGCAGTACCATTTTCAGTAAACCAGAATGGCTAGTGAAAGCCAAAATCCGTAGCCAAAACTGAATTTTTACTAGACTTTGGCTAGTTGGCTACCATAAGTCTCATGCCCTGGTTGCAGGGGTTGACTATTATAAAAAGGTGCGTAAATTGAAACCCGAGATTCTCCACCAAGGATAGTAAATATAAATAGTTGTGGTATAAATGGAAACTTGAGTTGATAATAATGCATGGAAACTTGAGACGTAATAGGCACTTCGTATTTACGAAGTGGCAAACACGATAATTCATTTGAAACGTGCAAGGTCAACCATCTTCGCTCTGATTCAAATCACTTCCAAAACGACTCAATAAGACACAGGAAAATAACACTATTATCAAATGATTATGTTATTTGGGTTCCCTGTGGTAGTACTTTTCTTCGAATCCTTTCTCCGGCATGAATCATCAGGATTCTTAAATTCCAAGTTCTTAAATTTTAGGTTCTTATATGTGGGTGTTTTTGTGATTTTTGTTGCAAGTGTAAACTAGCGGCAACATCAACATCGTGCGACAAATCGCACTGAAATTGCCACCCGTTTACACATGCGATTTGAAGATGCAACTTGCATCGACAAGTGAGACAAAAATTTCACAAAAAAATTGCCTGTGTAAACGGGCTTTTACAAAACAGTAAATTATTAATATTGCAACACAATGCATTAAGACCACTAATCTAAGCACTGATAAGCATTGCAAGTTAGAGCAACTATGTACAGTATATTGACCCCAGGGGAGGAGGGGGGTACTCTTGTATATATGTTATACAGGTATATGCTGCGGTGAAGGATTTGGTTTTCAAACAGTTTACTTTGGGATAGAAATAGAAGTCAAAGAGTTTTTGTCTAAAACAAGAACTCTTTGAGTATTATAATTGGGCTGTTTAGGGTTTATATAATTTTCTGATAAATTGTAGCCTTCTCCCATTTAGCGAGTCTGGGATGGGTAGGGATTTTTGATGTCTGGTATAGAAGAGTGTTCCAAAATGCAGCTGAAAGCGCTCTCAGGTACTGGGTAAGAGGTTATTAATTCGCCCTATGTACCAGCACATGATATCTGCTTTCAGATTGCGCTCGAATCGTTGATTCAGCGTCGTCCACGGCTGTGGACTAATAAGTTAAAATAACTGGTTTCTAACTGGCTTCGACCAATTTTAAACTTGTGTATTAAAAAATGCTGGTCGTGTGTTGGTCTGCTGACACAGGCACAGGCGCATCGGCCAGATCGCGTCTTCTGGGAACAAGACTGGTATTAAAGCATGATGAACCCCGCGCATGCACAATAAAAAAATTGAGTGGATATTAGCAGAGATTACTTTTTGAATGCCAGTACATAAAGCAAAAAAAATAACCTCTGCTTGCAGGGTACATTCTCTTTTGTGTTGCCAATAAGTTGTGTTGCATCAGAGTCCTTATCTGGCATCATTCTCAAGTTGTACTATTATGGGGTGGAAAGAAAGAGGGCCAGAGAGGGAGGCGGTAATTGAAGGGTGGTGATTACTTTGAATATTTTAACTCAAAAATGCAACTTTCTATGCTAAATTTTATATGAGTGGGTCTATTAAGCAAATTCATTCAACTTGTGATGTCCCTTAGAGGAAATCTAATCTTTAAACAACAGCATTTACAAATCCTGATACAATGTAGCTGCAAGTTGGTGGGATTCAATGTCGCGTGGGTAGACAAATGGGAAAATTTTGAGCTTCCTACATGTACATTGATTTTTGTTATTTTTTAATTTACAATCTATCGAGAATTGGAAAAGAAAATTATCTATTCAAAAAGGTAGGGGTCAAAGTCTGACCATCCAAGCAAGCTGAATCTAGGCAAAGTTACAGCAACGCAAGCCGGGTAACAGCCCTTTATGTGTTTAGATTTCTTCCCTTGTGCATGCGCTTGTGCATAATGTGGCATGGTGTTGCGACATGAATTGCGTGCACAGTAAGGATGTGCATAAACAATAAGTGCGAACATCCTTTAAGTCGTTGAATAAAATGTATATTTATGGTCCTCACCTTATTTTTATCATCATAAACGTCTTCATACAGGTAAGCTGTCTGCCTTTTTCCCTCAGCAGAGTAGGAAACACGAATTTGCAGACAAGGGTATGATGAGGTACAGTAACGACCACAATCGCAACTTATGTCTTCATTTGTGTACTCACTGGACAGAACTTTACACTGTGCACTCTGAAGAGCAATATCATTCAAGGCAGGATGGACAACCAAAACACCCAAAATAATAAGGACAATAATTCCTACCAGCGTAAAACTGACAAAAAGTCTTGCAAGGCGGTAAGTCCAGCTTCGTCGGACAACAAATCTTCCTGTTACTACTGAGGCTGCAATTCCCTGTCGGATGGTGTGCTCCTGCCTTACGCGCACTTCGTCTGGGTTAAGATTACCACCCTGCAGAGGGATCCCACCTACATGTACCGGTAGTTGGAATTGGGGCTGTTGGGAATGAGCACCTGCTTGATACATTGGTGGATATCCTACATTAATAACAGAAACAAAACAGAAACATTTATTTTATATTTTATACACATTATTACTCGTGCGCGTAGGGGCATGAGTTATAAAATGGCCTTCGTTTTTCTTATTTTTATTTATTTTTTTTTGGTGACACGATTTTGCATGCAAATTTA
Source organism: Dendrophyllia cribrosa (assembly GCA_024195265.1). Classification (NCBI taxonomy): domain Eukaryota; kingdom Metazoa; phylum Cnidaria; class Anthozoa; order Scleractinia; family Dendrophylliidae; genus Dendrophyllia; species Dendrophyllia cribrosa. Next base: position 10,406,430 of record JAJLRJ010000006.1, on the reverse strand, counting down.
TGCACGCATATTTTAAATTGTGCACTTCCGGTTTTGCTTTGCCATTTACACTTCCTGTTTAGTGACTTCCGGTTACTCCCACTTTCAGTAAAACAGCATTACTGAAGTGTCAGGACAGCGTCTCCTACAATAGACCAATATCACGCTAGCATGGCACAAAAATATATTTGGTTTATTGGGAAAAAGAGCCCAGCATCAAATTCAGCATATCGATATTAGTAAAACTACAAAGTTTTGTAAAGATTGCTAGAACTGACGAAGAAATTTTGAAACTGAGCATTTTTACAAAGAAATGTATGGTGGATGGGCATAGATTGCCCGCCCAGCCTCGTTTTCGTGTTTTTCCCATACATTTCTTTGTAGAAATTACATGTAGGCCAGAGTACTAAGTTTCACAAGCTCATATATCCGTTTGAAGTATACGAGCAATCTTTACGAAACTTTACAGTTTTACTAATATTGATGTGCTGATTTTGATACTGGACTCTTTTCCCCATTAAATTAAATATATTTTCATGCCATGCTAGCGTGATATTGGTGTATCCTACTTACATTACTAATATTCACGTTAGGTATATATAAGACTTAGAAGAATCACTGGCTTCATTGTGGTACAGCCTTCATTTACAAAACATTCAATAGTAAACAGCATGGTTTGCAGGAATGATGACTGAATGAAAGGAGTAACTCTTCTACATGTCAGACATCTTCTTATCATGTTTAAAATATATCATAAACCTTTCTTACGCATGCGCATGAGTATAGGCTGCTTGAAGCCTCTTGTATAAATGTAAATACCAGACCATGTGTGAAAGATTTCTGTATAACCCCATACATTAGTTGTGCATACAGTTCTTAAAAATTCAAATAGCCAAAACAATAGAATCCAAAAGGAAAACAAAAGCATGTACATAATAATTACAGCCAAATTGCGCGAAATGCAAACTTCGAATGTTTCTGTTTTTCTGTTTTGCAATCATCTCAGTGGGGGGCAGGGTTAACACGGAGGGAGTTGAATCTGAGGTGTTATATTATGGCGTTGAGAGATTCCTGCAAGTTTGATTTGGAAAGTTCAATGGCGAGAAATTTATTCGGAGAGCTGGCGAGAAAGGATTTTTAATCGAAGACGATGGATACAGGAGAGGAATTCAGAAAGTTAATTTTATCCGTTGATTTTTACCTCAGGATTCGTTTCTTCGCTTGTAAATCTGATTTGCATCAGGATAGGATAGGATAGGAAACCTTTATTTATACACGATATGTTTAAAAGCTAAAAGCTTGTGGGGTCGTGTAATTAAAAATTTACATGCAGTCACTAACTAAGATAAATTTTCTAAATAATAACTTAAAAATAATAATACTCCAATTACTCTTGTAACTGGATTCACACATCAGATCAATTATATACATAATCTTTTAACTTAAAATTTAAAGTCGATGCGGATGTAACACTAAAATTATAGTCCATAAAAGTCTTAGAAGACTCTAGCATACAGGCTAGATCCTTATACCCGGTACCTTTAGCCATGTCTTTATTTATTTTTGTCAACATATTCCAAAGAATGGAACCCCTACTTCAGGGCTTCTGATATTATGCGATAAAAAATGGAAATTATGCGATTTTTTCCGTGGCAAATTATGCGATAAGCAAGGACTATTATGCGGAAAATTATGCGATTTTTTCTGGAACTTTTTTATGCATGTTTTACTAGGTTTCAGAGTAAGAAAACAAAAATACCTGTTTTAAAAGAGTGCTCGCTATCTTTGTGGGACATTTTGAAGCTTTTAGCTATGAAGGAACATCCAAAACAAACGACAGAATCCAAGAAAAGAGTCTGTAAACGAGCGGCCATCTTGGTTAACCTTAGTAACCAGGCTAAATAAAACATGTGCTCAAGAAATTTACGCTGTTACCAAGCTTGTTGTGGTCAAGAACGAACGCAGTTTCGATCGAAAGTGGCGGTTTGTTTATTTGATACAGGATAATTCAATAGAAAAAAACAAATTTTAGCTTAAGTTTCTTAGCTAAAGCAATAGTGTATCATGTGGTTTGTTCACATTATGCGATTTTGTGATTTTTTACGAATTATGCGATTTTTCGTGAATTATGCGATCGGATGCGATTTGAGGCCGATTATGCGAAATCGCACCATCGTGTAATATCAGAGGCCCTGCTTTATGCTATAGAATTTTTCATATATCGCGTGTTGAAGCGTGGGACTAATAAAGAATCTTTTGCCCTGAGTGAAATTGTGAGGTTTTGCTTCTTGATGACGTGCACAGCTACTATAAGTATCCGGTAATCTCTCTATGGTTGCCTTATGTATTAATTTAAAAATAGATAATTTGTAATAAAAATACAAAGTTGTCCACTGTGATAATTCTAGTACTTCGGCAGACACCATGTCCTTAGGTAAGTTTAAAATCATTCTAGTGAAGTCTTTCGAGCGAATTGAAATTGTCTAAGTTACAGCACGACCCCCACATAACAATTCCATAATTTACAGAAGGCAAAATTACTTTAAAATAGAAATCTAAGAGAGTTGTACATGGCAGAAATTTTGATCTCTTGAGCAGGCATACTGTAACTTCTTCGCAAAACTCTTTTTAAGTTCTAGTGTGTGGGGAATCCAGCTTAATTCATCGTCTATAATCAAACCTAACACACATGACTTATTTACCCACTCAATAATAGAGTTGCCGATAGTAATTATTGTGATGGGTTTAGTATGGTTTTTCCTGTTAATTAGCATCGCCTCGCTCTTTCCCGGATGAGGGAAAATATCCCGCATCAGGGATATTAAATTTGCGAGCTCCCCTGACATTGGACATTTTATCAGCTTCAAAAGTTTGCATCGAAAAAAATTCGACAACTGGGGATGGGGAAAACCTTCTTCAACTTCCAGGGAATATTTCATATAGATGCTGGCAAAATCGACTCCGCTGGCGAGCCGAGAAGTTTGAGCTTTTTCTGTTGTTTACATCTCCCAGGGAGCATTATTTGTTACGGTCAACCGGTCATTTTTTTTTTATTTTTTTTATTTTTTTTATTTTATTTTTTTTTTATTAACAATACAATACAATAACTAAATTACAGCACAGAGAAAAACAAACAAAAAGAGAAGGTTCAAAGAAAGTACAGTTGAGACAGGAGCAATAAACGAACCTTGATTGAGAACAATCAGTCAGATATATCTAGTTAAATATAAGATTTACAAATCTTTAAAAATATTTTTGGTATTTGACCGTCAGGGGAAAGGAAACAATCGATATCAAGAGCTATATAAAGAACAGTCTTTAAGAAAGTTCCATTTTTTAGTGTCCCCAGCTTTTTTCTCTATAATAGATCTTGACTTAACTAGGCGCAGAAAATTTGCAAAATTAGGCGATATTTCATCCATTTTGGCTTGCCAAATATGAAACCGCGCTAACAGTAGACAATAGTTTAATTGACACGAGTATTCTGTAGAATGAGGCTCCGGCCTCAAGCCCAGTGCAGTAATATTCAATAAGTTGTATTTGCCGATTAACGGAAGAGCGTTTTGAAGCCAGTCGGTTACGCTTTTCCAAAAGGAGGCTGTAACATGGCAAGACCAAAAAAGATGAATTAGCGTCTCTGAGGAATTGTTGCAAAAGGTACAGTTGTCATTTTCTTTTCGTCCTATTTTAAGTAAAAAATCATTAGTTGGTATGCGCCTATGTAATAGTTTAAATTGGAACTCTATCAGTTTGGTGCTTTTTGTGCACCGTCGCGCCATAAGATAGGCGAGTTCCCAATTAAAACGGTCAACCGGTCATGCATCAACGGTAATAATATGCAAATGTAAACTAATATGCAAAATATTATTGCAAACTGACAGCATGTACAATGTAGAAAACAAATGTAGTAACACAAAAATAATATAATGATATTTTACATTTATATAGCGCAAACTTCTATATGAATAATATTCAGTTGCACTTTACATTTATGAGAATGAGATCGGACGTCAGCTCTTGTAGGCGCCTCAGGCAGCAGCTATCAGTCCATTACCCATGAATAAAGATATGACACTAAAGGTGGTCACAGCCAGGGTACAAAAACAAGATGCGATGTCAGTGAATATGAACTAAATATTTGAAAGAAATCATCTTGAAGATGATTTTGAAGATGAAATCATCGTCAGAATTTATGCCTATAAGTTTGTCTTGCGTACGGTACACTTTTTCAAATCGGGCGAAGAAATTTGATCATAATTTTGTTTTGGTCCTTTGATCACGCCGATTACGGGTATTTTACAGTTTACAGTATTTCTTGCATTTAGCTCATTTAATTTTTCATAAATCGATCGCATGTTCAGTCTTCAATTAAAACTGCCCAAGCAAATGCATAACCCCGCCCCCCCCAATAAGATGATTGACGGAACAGAAAAACCAGAAAACGCACAAAATCTTTCGAAGTTTGCATTTCAAGCATCGCCATACAACAAATTTGGCTGCAATATATGGGGTTATATACCAAAATCTTACCAAAAAAAAAAAACAATGTTCATCAACTTCAATTTAAAAAAAAAAAACTACAATTGAAACATGTGGTACTGTATCTCTTGTGGGAAAGGGGAGTTGGGAGGGGGGTTCATTGCGAAGTACTGAAAAATGGTTATGAATGAGTCTCAATTCTGATTCTAAAATACATTAAGAGATTATATTCTAAGCATTCTGTTTCTGTTATTTTCTTAATTCCCTCCCCAACCCTTAAAATGCCTAATTATCTAAAGCCCGGGCTACACGTTCTAAAATCAAGGATTCTGACAGGATGCGCGGGTGCGGGACCGCACAATTCGGTCAAACCCGCACAATTCCTAAAAATCCGCACAATCCCGTACAATACTGAAATATTTGATTAAAATGTTAATTAAATCAGGTATTTCTATTGATTACCAAGACTTCGAGAAACGTTTTAGGCTATTTTCAGTCCATTTCCCTTCCAAACAATCCAGAAAACCCTCGCTTTCCTCGAACAGCTCGAGAGGATCGATATAAAAACAACAAGGTGTTCTCTTCGCCGTCCTGGGAACTTAGTCTCAGTTTTACTTCTTTCCGACTTCCTACAGATTTTTTCGCGTAGCTTTTTAATTGTCGTTTTTCAGACATTATGTCATTTTTTTGAGCGGCCTGTTGATATTTTTTCGAGCGCTTTCGCTTCCTCTTTCAGTTTAATATGTCGGGGACCCAAGACGAAACACCGAAGAAATGTACCCAGTCACGCCAAAATGAATGTCACTCTGTCTGAATTATTTTCGCAAAGAACTTATCAAGTTTGCAAATCGACAAACAAACTATTAAAGCCCTGGAACTTCGGATTGATAGGAGAAAATTATTAAGTTCTGATCAGAATACTGGATTTGATTTTTTCAATCAAGTGAAAGACGTTTTCATTCAGGAAAATGCAAAACAACCATGCTATCAAATTACATTTAGCACGCAATTTGCATACATCTCAAGGTTGTGTTTTTGCGGCAAACTTTTGAAGAAAATGTGTGAACCTTTAATGGAAATTATTCAAACTACATAAAATGTACGGATTTTTCATAAAGGAACTCGCAACAGATCGGAAACTTTTCATTTAAATGTGGTATTTCGGTTTTACTCGATCAAGTTCATCGTGTCACGCAATGTGATTTTGTTGAGACAAATAAACTTTGGTGAAGAAAAACAGCCGCAAATTGGCGATTGCTGGGTACATTTTAATCCCCAAAGTAAAACATCTATTTGTATTTTTCATTTATGCAGAATTTCCTCCCTGACATATTTTTCTGGCCTGGCTAGAACACTGGTGATTGAATATTTGGTTGGTCACAGGATTGCGCAATCCCGCACAATTTCCTGCACAATCGACGTTATTTCCCGCACAATTTGCCTCAAAACTCCTGCACAATTTTAGTTTTTTCCCCGCACCCTGTCAGAATCCCTGTAAAATTGTTATACAACATTTGTTTGTTCGACAATGTTAGAATGTGTAGCCGGCATGTTAGAGATTATGTTTGACAAACATTTTTTTTTAGAAGAATGTTTGATCGAAATCAAAACATTCTTCTAACAAAAAATGTTAGTCAAACATTATTTAACATGCCGGCTACACATTCTAAACAAACAACATTTTTATTTCACACCTTCCAATTACAACAGTAGATACAATTTCGGTTAATTAACACCTAACATTGTTGAACCAACAAATGTAATATAACCCCGGTGTCATGCGATGATGGTTTTGGGATTTAAAAGATCCATTTGCCCTACTGCTAATAAAATTCATGATTTTCGGAAACCTAGAAAAATAAGACCTAGAAAACTAAGACCCAGTTTGTGGTCGCCATTAAATTGTCGGGTCATCCCTGGTGTAATATCTTACACCTGATATCTTAGCAAAACAATACTGAGTATGCAATCTAAACTCTAAATTAGAATAAAAAGAAAAAAGAAAAGAAAATCATAGACTGGCGAAATATCTGCAGCGGACTTTTCGTCAATGAAAGGTTAGACCAGTGGTTAGACAAGCAAGAAAAAACTATCACCGCCGAAACATGTCTGGAATGTTTATTGTGTTGCGACCAATCGCAATTTCAATTCAGTAAGGGCAAATGGGATCATTTTGCAAATTACTAAACCGCAATTAAAGGACGCATGCATTTCAACTAGGCCAGGGGGCTCCCGAAATCAAACATCGCTTTACGACTCCTAACAAAAGTAAAAACTAAACTGTTAAGGGAAACATCTGTTTATTGAGTCGTGCCTAGGCTCTGAGCCAAGGTGACCGACTCTATAAAATGGGCTGCAAAAAGTGAAAAAGTTCAGCTTTTTCAAGTGGTTTATAGCCTGAGGCGAAGTGTTAGTGATGTCATATCAGTTGATATAGCAACTTCAAGCTCATGGATGATTGGATTTTATATTTATAACATAAGAAAAAGGAAAATGACGAAATGAAACATATAATGTATCAAGTAAAGGAACTTACATTATTGCAAGGTTTGGCGAGAGTTCCATTTGATAAAGATTTTGTTTTCTGTCTTTTCGAGCAACAGATATTTGGAAGTACTAAGTTGATCTTTCATGTACGAGTGATTGCGAAAGACTGATTAAAGGTTTCAAATGACGTACAGTGTAGTAACGTTCGTGACAGATCACCTAGTGTGACTGGAAAAGCGACTGTACAGTCATGTAAAACAAATCATAACAATATATTGAATTAATTCTCATACCTTAGGGGCACTTACAAGATCCTTAAAGCTTCTTAAAGCACGACTTCACTACTCAAAGAGTTGTTGTTGTTAAACATTAGCTTGCGAGCAGGCCCTACGTACAGTGTAATGAAGCGCGAGCTAGCGATAGCAATGAAGCCGTGATTTTCGAGCGGCGTTACGAGCGAAGCCACCAGAACACTACAGCTCTCGCGCGAAACTAAGCCTACGCGAAACCTAAATAGGGCCTGCTCACAAGCTAATTTAAACATCGATCTAAGACTTAGAGACCAGAAAAAAAACACAACAATTTTGGGCCCTTAATTCTATTAAAATTCTCTTGACGTTTTCCAGGTTTGACGCGCGTGTACAATTACTGCCCAATAATCTTAACTTATATTTAACTATTATATAGCGCGAAAGTGCGCGTGATATCGCCTAATGCTTAGCCGACGAAGCCGTAGGCCGAGTTGGCTAAAATTAGGCTATATCATTCAAGCTTGAGCGCTATAATGGTTTTATAATTCAACACATTGATAACAAAGCACAGTTTGAAGAAAAAATATCGAAGCCGGTGCGAAAACCATGATTTTTATTAGCAGTAGGGCAAATGGATCTTTTTTAGTTTTCAAGGTCTTATAAGTTTTCTAGGTCCTAGTTTTCTAGGTCTTAGGTTTCTAGGTCTTAGGTCTTAATACGTCTTAGTTTTCTAGACACCCCTTTTTTGAAGCCTACACAGTGATTCATTCGTACCTTGTTGTTGCACTGGATAATGCATCACTGGCTGGTTTGGATACTGTGCTGTCGATGGCACTTGTGAATATGCGGGTGGAGGTTCGACTACATCGTGTTGATTTGCCGGAATTTCGCTCGCTTGCTTCGAACAACTATTAGCTGCTGTGTTACTTGAATCCTCTGCAACGTTCGAACGACCTTCAAGATTCGATTTGTCGTCGTTCATGTTTAGCGCTGTTTTAGCGTTACGAGAGTATAAAGAAAAGGACAAATTCAACTTCTCCCTGAGTCGAACAAGTATGATGGCGCAATGCAATAATTATCTCATACCCAGACCTCTTTTTCGCTCGGGTAAAAAAATTACCTAAATCCTCTATTAAAGTGCCTATGAAATGAAATTTATTTTTTAATGTATCGAAAGTTTCACCTTTTTAGACCTTGGAATAAAAGGTTTAAAGTGTTAGGGACGATGCGAAATGCTTTTTTTATGGTCTCAAAGTTAGGTTGTTGGCGCTAAAAAGTGGCTCCAATTTGTGCGCGGCCAAAACCGGTGTCATATTACACTGTGACGTAAATAGTTGTACAAACTGCTGCGGGAATATAGAGAACAAGAGAGCTGACAAGAGACGTCGCTAGAGGTGGACCAATATTATGTGGCGAGCGGCCTCAAACATACGAGATATTAGAATTCTTCGATAACAGAGGGTGTAACAAAGCTTTATTTTGCTCCAGAGGAAAATAGGCCGGCGAAATACACGAAATTTGTTCGTCGACATCGGAAAGGGTACGTCAAGCGATGTTGTTTTCAATGAAAGCGCTTATTGTTAAGATTAATATTATTTTGCAAAAGAAAATAACATTCCGGCCGGTGAGGCCGTTTAATCAAGCATAATTTTTCCAATCCATATCCTGTTTGAAAGTTCCTTCAAGCCTCGGCTCGACTGGAGAGCCGTCGAAGTCAGTGAGGCCTACAAAAATATACTGACTCGATCGGCACTGACTGGCGAGTGATATAAATGTTTATACGGTATTCCGAATTATAAAATTCAAAGTGCAGCGACGCAAGTGTTCACTGGAAGGCGTCTATTCTACGGAACATCTATCAAAAATCTACACGTACAAATGCGTAAGACTATTCGAAACAAAATACATCGCTGAATCATTGCGTGTTCGATCAGATCAATTTTTATACAATGAAATATAAATCAGACATAAATCACACGATACTTTGAACTCACTTACAAACCGCCAAGTGGTTAAAATTTCCAGAAACGATCAATCGCTGGCAAGACACTGAACTAAGAAGCATAATTATTACGTATATACTTGAGTTCAAACATTTTGAATAAATAAAAAAATACGCTATCAAGGCACCTTGCCGCTAAAAATACACCATTCACATTCAATTCAGCAAGCCGCCTGAAAAACACCACCTCGGATATGCATAACATATCAGTATAATTTAGAAACTTTCAACTAGCAAGCCGCCAAGACATATCCTTCGCATTGAAAAAAGAACTTTAAGTAGACGAGCGAATTGCCAAGCCGATAAAATAAGTTCATAACCTCCACGCGCGATCAATGAACTTCAGAGAAGACCGGCCGAGTCGCTAATGCGCTAATATCATGATTGTTTGTACTACAAATATATCGTTCGCGTTCGATAAACGCTAGTCAATGAGCCACTAAAATGAAATAACGAAAACGCCTCTGCGTTCAATAAGCTTACAACTCAACTGGCGAACCACTGAGACGCTGTGCTACTGAAATGTATACCTTTCACGTTCAATAATCTAAATGATCAATGTCCGTCTTCTTCATGTTCACTTCCTTCGCTCAAGCGGCACAGTCGGTTCGTCTCGTTACGGCAAAACTACAGTGGACACGATCATTTCAGTTGATCAAGAGTGATCCGAAACTGATCCTCTTCACCTTCAGAGGACTGTAAAGAAACAAATTAGGCGCTCTCCGACATTTGTACAGCCAAAAACGTTGGCAAAATGACCATCACGCTAAAGGATTCCAAGGGAATTGTAGCGTAAACAAACCAATGTGTCATACTATTTACGTAATTTACGTCATCACGCACGCCCACTCGCCCCCAGGCTCTCCAAAAATTGGAGCCACTTTTCAACCGAAGTGACGCATTTTCGAGGGGCTAAAAAACCGATTTTCTTTCTTTTCCTCGGGAAATGATTATTGTTTTCGTTCTTTGGACATAATAAACTAATGAAAAACGAAGAAAAAAAATTCATTTCATAGGCACTTTAAGGTGGCCGAATACAGTTTTGAGGGACAATAAATTTCCTTACGCGCGCGTGTCACGCAAGCAATACCGCGCGAGCAAACAACAACGAAGCTCTGATCTCGTGCACGCAGTTAGTAATGCGCGAGCAGCCGCGCGCGCGAAGTGAATGGCCGTGGTGTACGCAGTACTGCGCATGCTCGGAGATCGTACTAAACGTTTTTTTGGTCGTGAATTTCTCGAAATCTAGCCGTACGACCTATGCTCAATTTTTGATATTTTTAAATATACATCAACATCGATCTGCAGACAATTTTTTTTCAAAATCTGTAAGACAGATTTTAAAATATTTTTCGAAATTCGTATTTTTGATATTTTCGTTGATATGCGAAAAACTCTCTTACAGATTTTTGTTTTAATTTGTAAGAACGTTTATTTTTATCCAAAGTTTAAATGGTAAGATTTTGAGGTAGGGTCGTACGGGTGATTTTTGAGTAAAACGTCCTCATAGAATTAGAACCCAGTCTTCTGACAACCACTCGGTCGCTTGTTTTAAGCCACTCCTAACCAGAGGATGGTGAAATTACAAACACCCACTGTCTTGTACGATGGTTTTGACTTTGTAATTGTTGCTTGTTCCCACAAATGGTCACCTGTGATCGATATTATCGGAAGCATCTGGTGACCCCTATAAACTGTAGTAAGCCACCTTAAACCCCCTGCCCCCCCCCCCCCTCGAATAAGCCCCCCTCCCCCCGTCTATTAAGCCTTTCCCCTTTTCCTTCACAACTCAGACAATCAAAAATATAACAATAAAAGTGAAATCTGCAAAGGACCGTGTTTACGCCGCAAAATGTAATACTAACGCAAAATGTAATAACAATCAACGCAAAATGTAATAACATTGACGCAAAATGTAATAAAGTGCATTTTAACCCGATTCAGCCTGGGCTTTTTTTTAGTTCCTGAGCCTGGAGGGAGGGGGGCACATCGATAAAGTAGGATCGCAACCGTGGACAGCCGTTTCGAAACGGATGACGCTGTCCAAGGTTGCGATCCTACTTTATCGGTTTCTGTCGTGATGGTGTCTCGCAAAGTCTATTTCTCTATATCTAGATACTTAACGTTGTTTGGAAAAGTTTTGATCATTAAGGCCCTAGGCCTAGGTGTGTCACCGCTGATATACTCTGCTTCAAACATTGATGTTCCAAAAGAAGTTATAGGAAAAGTGCAAGGTCGCCTTTTTAAATTTTTATGGAAAAACAAACAAGACAAGATAAAAAGAACGAGTCTATATCAGGGTTATGAAAAAGGCGGACTACGCATGATTGATACAGAAAATATGATAAAAGCATTAATACGACTAGCATGGATTCCTAGACTCTAAAAGAAAGAGATATTAATTGGAGCGAAGCCTTTCTGTTTTCATGAATGGTTTAGTAAGGGAGTTAAGACGATTGTGAACCTTTTGGATAGTGATAGAAATATTCTTCCATTCAACGAATTTAAATCTAAGTATTCTTTGGAAAAGACCAACTTTCTTCAATACTATCAAGTTGTCAGCGCTGTTCCAAACCATCTTTTGCAAAAAGCTAGAGAACTGATAGCCTTTTTCTGATGGAAATATGATGAATGATGACTTAACTTGGGGAGCAGGGGTGGTGTAGTGGTGAGAGCACTCGCCTCCCACCAATGTGGCCCGGGTTCGATCCTCGGACCCGGCGTCATATGTGGGTTGAGTTTGTTGTTGGTTCTGTCCTTGCTGCAAGAGGTTTTTCTCCGGGTACTCCGGTTTTCCCCTCTCCTCAAAAACCAACATTCTAAATTCCAATTCGATCTGGATAGAGGACCTACATGAAAACCAGCTGCGGCTGATGTGGCTTTCCTCTCTAAATATAGTTATTTATTTATTTAACTTGCTTTCCTCTCGATGAAAATAATAATATAAACTTATTAAAAACACAATCAAGACTCAAGTTTACTGGATGCTTGTCAATAAATCACGTACAAATCCACAAACCGACCCTAAGCGGTAGAGTAAATCGATCAATCCTAAAACATATGCTGGAAAGAAATTTTCCAATCAGTTCATAGAACATGTGTAGAAAACAAATAACGTGAGTTTCATTTTAAATTTATTCATAGAATTATTGTGACCAAGAAGGAACTTTTCAGGTTTAAGATTAAGGAAGATAGTGCGGATTGTATCTATTGTGGAGAAGCGGATTCTATTGATCACAGCTTTATACGGTTGTCAGTTCACTGTGTCTTTCGCTCAGAAGGTGTTGCAATGGTTCAATTGCTGGTTTGCACGTGACGTCACGGCGGCCATGTTGGTGGTCAAGAACAAAAGCGTTTCCCTCCGCTGGGAACTAAACTCTATTTTCATGCAAATTCTGCAACAAAAATTTTATTGTATTGACCACCAACATGGCCGCCTTGTCACGTGGTTGCAAACCAAGAATACAACTCACAATTCCGTATTCAACTTTACTAACACTGAGGAATTTTTATTGGGGCTATCAACTGTATCTGATGTATTACAGAAAAAATTAAATAACTCTCTACTGTTTTTGCGCTACTACATTTATAAAAGAAAACTCCAGAATGATTCATTACTGATCTCTGATTTTATATAAAAAAGTAATGTACAAATATAGAATTGAACTCCATCCATAAATCAATAAATTCTGATCTGTATACTAATTAAAAAATCCAATCTCTTATTTACCCCTCTTTTTCTATGTGTACTTCGTACTTCAATCAAAATGTTGTAAACCGTGTCTCTTCTATTTGCAAGCTTTGTTTTGTAAAATGCAAAACAAATAAAATAAATAAATCGCGTGATTGGGTTCGATTAAGTTCGATTAATCGAATGTTCCATTTGGTAACGTCAGGAAATCTATATCCGTTTTCAGACCAAAACGGCTCAAAAACCATACCCTTTGGGGCCGCACATACCTATATATACATACCACTGTTTTGACTGTTTTGGAGCCAACACAGTGATTCATTCGTACCTTGTTGTTGCACTAGCACCAACTAGCCTTTATTTTGTACTCTTGCCTTAGACCACCCCAGTGTCGGATTAGTAGACTACGAGTAGTCAGTCCTTTTTCCTCAGGGATAGTAGAGCGAGCGAAACGCGAGCGCGCGTGAAAATCACCCCACGCGAGAAAGGCGACGCGCGTCTCGCCTTTCTCGCGTGGGGTGATTTTCACGCGCGCTCACGTTTCGCTCGCTCTACTATCCCTGAGGAAAAAGGAGGGACAACTCGTAGTCTATCAGATTAGGGTCTCCTGTTGACACTTGATCAACTCACAGAGACTGAAACTAATATATATAATTTAGAGTACAAGCTTACACTGTAATTGCCCTTCATGCTTTTCGTACAGTGGAGCTCAGTTGTGGAACAGCTTATATTACCCACAGAATTAAGACAAGCGACTTCCTTACGCGAGTTTAAGACAAAACTAAGTCGCCATAGTTTTTAAGTGAAGTTTTAAGTAAGCTTATATTTTTTAACACGGCCTCCATGAAAAAGCAGTTTTTAGTATTTTTTGCTAGCTGATTATGATAAATAAGCTGATGGAAATACCGTGTATAAATAATGTTATCTATTCTATTCTATTCTATTCTATAACCAATTACGGACTGGTGGAGCCAGGCACGCAGCCAGTTATTACAAGTATTTTTAATTATTAAAATTAACATCAAGTTACAGGTCGGCAAGATGACACAAATTCACGTAACAGACACACAGGACTATGAAAGAAAGTTATATCAAGACTAAGATGGTAAAAATTAACTACAAACTAATTTACAAATTATATTATTAGGAGAAGACAGAGTGCAAAATTCACTCTAACATTTACATTACTAATTCACTTAAATTTACATTGCTGGCATTACGTTTATGCAGTTACAAACGTAATAACCAAAATAATAGCGACAAGAATTCCCACAATCATATAAACGATAAACAGTCTTATAAGGCAGGGTCTCCAGCTTCGTTGGACAACGTTATTTTCTGTTATCACTGAATATTCAACTCTCTGTGGGGTTTCGTCTGGGTTAAGAGTGCCACGCTGTGGTGTGAACCCACCAAGTTCGAATTGGGGCTGTCGAGGACCTCCTGGGTACATCGGTGGATACCCTATAAAATATTAAAAACAAAAAACCTTTTTGATTTATTTAGAGTAAATACAGCATGCGCAAGGTACTGGCCATACCCTAGGGTTGGTATTCGAGTGTGTCACTTGGTTTTTTCGTGTTTTTAAATACAGTCATGTACTAGGCAATGTGTTTAAAAATGATCTGCTAAAAAAACTATAACTTCAATTTCAATTTTTAATACAATAATAAATCCCTTGTGGGAAGGGAGAGAAAAAGATGACTTATTACGGAGTTGGAAAAAAAAAACAGGAATAACTAATCGATGATCAAATTGACATGATCAATGAGTATAATTAATGGGTAATTAATGAGTAATCAACTGAACATTACACAAGAACAGTCAAGGTTTGGTACAATAACAAACAGCAAAGAGAAGGAAAAGCAACTTCAATCATAGTTTATTAAAGACAATGATAATGCGAATAATGTTGTTGTCTTGAACCAATAAAGTTAAAATTATTCATGCCATGTTAAATTCTTATCTAAGTAAAATAATGTCATTTGCAGCCATGCGATGATATCGATGAGTAATCAATGCAATCAATGACTAACAGATGACATCAATGATTTATCGATGACCATAAAAATTTTGTGGCCTGCTTTGATTAGTCATTGATTAGTTATTGATCATGGGCAACAATCAATGACTAATCATTCCACTGATTATACCATAGTCTATTACCCATTGATTTACTCATTGATTTGATTGATGTCATCAATTATAGTTATTTAAGAAAAAATGGAGTTGATCAAGTCCCAATTCTGATTCCACTAACACATAGAATTATATTTCAAGCATCCTGCTATTTTCCTTATTGCTTCCCCAACCTTCAAAATGCCCAATAAGCAAATATGTCAGTCAATTCAAGTTTCGTAGACAGAACAGCAGACTAAACAAAATGACATGGAATTAAATTGCAGTGCATTATAGAGCCAAAATTGAATTGGTGCACTCAATAATCCGGCTTAGGGTAAAATCTAAAATGACCACCATTAAAATTATAATGGTACCTTTCAGGGTATTGAGCCAAAAAAATATGACAGAATATGACATGTTTTGTTTTTAAGAATTGGTACGTCTTAGGGGTAAAACGTTTTTGAGTTACACCCATTAAACGAGAGTCTGGTACCTTTTAAGGTTTTTTTTTTTGAAGATTTCCAATGAGAACCCCTGTCATTTTTTATATGTGAGTCCCCTCCCCTGGGTCAATGATTTCACCAAAAGATGAAAATTAGAATTTACTTTAAAAAAATAGTACAGTTTGCTACTACACAGAGTCTAGCCCAATACATATATTTATATACTTCTCTTTTTATTGGCTCTTTGCATTGATTTTAAACTTGAGTTGTATGAACTCTGGGATGGGGCATTTGCAGTTCATTTGCAGGGGCATAGCTACCTGAACGCACGTACACACATGCTTACCTGAAAAAGTCGAAAAAAAGAAAGATTTGGGACTTGAGGGTGGGGGGAGGAGGTAGGGGGAGTGGTTGAAAACAGTGATTGTGCATACCTCTGAAAAAGTCCTGGCTACGCCCCTGTTTTGGCCTGACTGTGGGGAATTTCATTTTGAATGTCTTACTTGTCCCCACCGTGGGGCATTTACCAATTTATAATAAAAATTTGCAAATGCCTAGCTGTTGGCATGGCGAGGGCGGGGAATGGGCACTGCTGGAATTAAGTGACGCATAAGTCCCCACATCAGCCCGGGGTTTCTCCTCTGCTAACCTTCCCCTCCCCTACCCGTCGGGGAAGAGTTGATAAGTGCAATCATAAGCCGGGGGTACTCCTCAGAATTTTTGGTGGGGGTGTGCCGCCCAGTTCTCCAAATCCTGACCCTATTTCAGACCAAAACATGCCATTTTCCACACCCGTTTTCAGACCTGGCCTCTAAAATCCATACCCATTTTCAGACCACTTAGGTTAGAACGCCAACAAAAGATTTGTTACCATTTAGCTTGAATGATATATTTTGGTTATTTCTCTTTCTCTCTTATTCATTTGGACTTAAAAACCATACCTGATTTTAGACCATAATGGTCAAAATCTCCAGACGTTACTAACGAACTGTTCGGTAATCGAACTCTGTCGAACTCAATCGACGATTGGGTTCGATTAGTGCGATAATCAAACACAATCTAACCAAAAAATTTGTGTGAGAGAGTTCGATTGCGTTCGATTTCCGAACTATAACCAAACCCAATCGAACTCAATCGAACACAATCGAAAAATCTGAATTCACCCTAGATATAAGGAATGGCAGCCAGCAATATGACTTGTGAGCTTTTCTTACAGTAAAAAAATCGACAAAAGTAATTTCCTTCCATGCCGTCGACCGTTGTTTTTCAATCACTCCCCAAATCAACGAAATCGAAACTAATCGTACTCAATCAAACTAATCGAACTCAATCGAACGTTCGATTGCTCAAAATTTTTTGTGAGAGTTCGATTGTGTTCGATTACCGAACTCAATCGAACCCAATATATAATCGACTGTTGGACTGTTTTGGAGCCAACACAGTGATTCATTCGTACCTTGTTGTTGCACTGAATAATGCATCCCTGCCTGGTTTGAATACTGTGCTGTCGATGCAATGACTTCTGAATACGATGGAGGTGGAAGGTCTTCAATTCCATCGTGTTGATTTGCCGGGGTTGCGCTCGCTTCCCTCGAAGAACTATCTGCCGCAGTGTTGCTTAAATCCTCTGCAACGTTCGAACGACCTTCAAGATTTGATTTGTCGTCATACATGCCAGTTTGGCGGGGAAACGCAAATGCTTCAATAATTTCAGTTCGGTTCAATGTCAACACGTCCAACCTCCTCCCCAGGGCCTTCTCCGCTTTTTCACAAAAATCCTGGCGTAATTTGTCGACCGTGTAAAATATGATGAAATGTCTTCGTTTCGTTTGAACAACGGTTTCAGATTACTAGAAAACAAACACGGCTGTCAATCACTGGAAATAACCTCTAAAAACACCATTTCACTGTGTGCCACGTGACAAAATACTTCGTAAAGAAAAAACAAACACCTGCAAACCAAACCACAATGAACCACCTGTTATGGGGGGGGGGGGGGGGGGGGGGGGGGGGGGGGCACAGCCCCCACGTTTTGGTGCCTAAAATATCGCTACCCCAGTACCCCAGTACGTCAGGTTACAAATATAAGAACCGTGTGCGAAGTTTTCAACAAAAATGCTGTCACCAAAATGCTACTAGAGGAGGTCCACAAACTGTTAAGGCTGTATTTGACATTACCTGTGGCATCGGCGACTTCAGAACGTACATTTTCTGCCCTCTGACGACTTAAGAACTATCTAAGATGCTCCATGAAGCAGGATCGTCTGAACAACTGCCTGCTAATGCATTGCCACAAATCGACTACGGACACACTGGACACTGTCAAGATTGTAAAGAGGTTTGCTTCTGCCAACGAACTACGAAAAGGACATTTTGGAACATTTGAGTAGGAGTATGTTCTTGGCTTGGTAAACGATTAACCCCCCCCCCCCCCCCCCCCCCCCAAGTTTAAAAACCCTCCGCCGCCTCTGGTTATTGTTATTTATCCGTAAAGCGAGATAATCATATTTAATCACTATAGCCAATACACTTGAACTAATTATAATAGCATGAACAGACGCGACGGAATTTAATCTTCCACATATTTATTGTTATAATCATTACTAGTCGTTTCTAGTTTTCAACCGTTACTTGTTTATCCCAGTTAGCCTATCATGTATCAGCATTTTATCTTATATGCGCCCTTTTTAAATATTGTAACCGTTTGTTTCCATCTTCAATAACAGCTTTCTTAGCCCCTGATGAACGTTAGTTTTGTCTAACCGAAATATTGGGCAAATTAAATATTATCAAAAGAAATCGAACGAATTCAGCTGCCTGATCATCCTTGCATGTTAAAGTTTTGTTACTATGAACTTTAACTAAACAAGCTGGGAATCCTTTGGCCACCACTCTCATAATACTAAAATTTGTCACGAAATAACTATTGCGTCATTTTACGCTTTCACGAATAATTAGAGATTTATCACGATTCGCAAGGAAAATAAAAGGTTGGCTTTCTAATTTTCCACACTCAGGAAATATTACAATAAAGAAAACAAATTAAATAAATTCTTCTTTGTCAACCTGAGGAATGATTGTTACTTATGTCACAAGCATTATTTCATAATGGTATGAAAAGAGAAACAAAAATCGAACAAATAACAATAACGATATTACCGTTTTTGGAAATTGTAAAAAAGAGCTATACAAACATTCATCTCCTCAACTTGCTTTTCAGGGCTTCGGATAAACGCAAATTAGAGAGGGTACAGGAAAGGGCTTTACGCGTAACTACCTGGACAAGACCTCATTTTATGAAGACCTTTTAAAAAGGGCTAATCTGGATACTTATAAATGAAAGAAGATTAAAGGACTTGTTATTTCTGATGTACAAGGTTAAGTTAGCACCAAATGGTGCCGGGTTATCTTGAAAACATTGTCAAAAGAAATGATTTAAAGTTATACAGTCTCCGAAACTCAGACTTTGTCCTTCCAAGGTATAATACTGTAAAGTATGGAAGGCACTCCATCAGATATTTGGGCCCATTGTTATGGTCCAAGTTGTCCAGTTCTGAGAGAAATGCACCAACTCTGAAACACTTCAAACGAATGATAAACTGTAGAGATATTTCTTCTGCATTAGACAACAGTAGCTGTGCCTCTTGCCGTTTATGTAATACCTGATATGATATGAAAATTTTTTACTCTATAAATGTTTTAATTAAATTTTATATGATCAAATTAATATAATTGTATAATTTTTTAGCAATTTTAGATTCTTAAGTTTTATTAAGATAATTTTATTTTATTTTAATAAGCTTTGTTTTAGTGTCCTCAATTAGTATTGTGATATATACTAGAATTTTATGACACTTAAATAAAGGTTTCATCGTCATCATCATCATTATCACACTACAAACTTAATGATTACAAATTAAATGACAATGGAGTCTTATTAAATTTAATTAGTTTTTTTAATATAGATCGTTTTATTCACTTTGCTGTAAACGTAATTTTAGTTGAAAGGCTTCGGCCGAACTTAATTTGAACTGTTTAAGCATATCGAAAGCGTATATAAGTAAGCTTGTAAAATACATTAATAATTCATAACAGTTATGACCAATAAATGGGCAGTATTTGAGTCACATGTACATACCTTTGTAAACCCCAATACAAATCAACTGAATTGATGAATTATTAAACAGTAGAATTAACTTTTGATACAAAGACCTGCTCAGCTAATTAGTATTCATTAACTTTTCATACAGATCTCTACCCATTGTTTCATTTCACAAGTACGATAAAATATTCGCGTCCGATCTGTATGGGCGTTTACAATGGAGAGCCGAAAAATCTACTACATATACATCGTACAATTCAAGTTACCCACGAGATTTACAGTGTGAAGGTGTGAAGTCCTAGACTAAACCTGGAAGAGTTGCCAAATAGCGAGCGTGAAGTAGTTAGTAGTTTGAAAATAACAATGAATGACGCATAGGTACAGTGAAACTGTGTTCAGCCACCTTAAAAGCGTTGCAAATAGCGAGCGTGAATCACGGGTCACTCGCTTCTACGTTGCGCTTTCAGATCTAGACGCGCTCTTTTACTCGATTGGTTAACGTAGTTCAGACCTAGAGTATAAATTATTAACTGAGGTGTTAAAAAAATAATATAGGCCTTCCTATTTGCCATTGGACCGTAAGAAGGTCCCGGATATGTAGCTGTGTTCTCGGCGATGACACTTTATGATGCCAATCATGGAGTAGCGTGCAACCCCCAGAACACTTTGCGATGCCAGTCACGGAGTAGCGAACCACCCCCCAGGACACTTTGTGATGCCAGTCATAGAGTAGCGTGCACCCCCAGGACACTTTGAAATGCCAGTCATACGGTAGCGTACCATCCCCCAGGACACTTTGTGATGCCAGTCATGGAGTAGCGTGCACCCCTCCAGGACACTTTGCGATGCCAGTCATGGAGTAGCGTGCATCCCCCAGGACACTTTGTGATGCCAGTCATGTAGTAGCGAGGTACCGCCCGGAAACGAATTTTTTCGCGGTTTGTTAATAAGCGAAAAAATATGCTCTCGACGGTATGTATTATCAAGGGATTTGAATTAGGTACTTAAGGGCGTGTTGAGGTTTCTTTCGTCCTCTTGGTGTTCGCTTCAGTATCGCACATTACTCATCCATTTTTATTTTATTCTATCTCCACAGTCCGGATGGATGAGCGCGAAGGAGCGGTAGGAGGCGCTATTTCACCAGATCTGCAAGCAGTTATAGATGCCCAAAAAGTTTCCATTCTTAAAGCTGTTCAGACGCAGATTTCTGGTCTGCAGTCTACCTTGCTGCTGCAGCAAGCCGACCTTACCGCTCAGTTCGCCAGTGAAGTGGAAGCCGCCGACAAATATACATTCAAAAAGAAGGGAAACGAGCAGCAGTTCAAGCCAAACCAGAAAGTCTGCAAGAGAAGTGAGAGGGCTTTGAAGGCTCTGGAAAGCGGCAACTCCGATAAGGCGAAAGAGGAACTCAAAGAAGGTATTTCACTACTTAAGGAAAGGCAGAAATTGATAAAGATTGCCGACAAATCGGAATTTGGTTGGTCCACTATTAACGAGTATGTCGATGACGAGTTGGCTGACAACGAAGTCGACGCAAAGAAAATCAAAAAGGCTGAAAAGAGACAATTGCGTGTCATTGGTGCATCGCAATTTGTCCAAGAGATCATTTTACACGGTTATTCTATATCATTCAATCAAACACCTTTGCCATATTCTATAGATAATAGGAATTCAGCTTTAATCCACTGGGTATTTGTTAATGAAGCAATTTCAGAGTTGCTCGTTCGAGGTTGTATTCAAGAAGTGCCACATTATCCTGAGTTTTGTAATCCATCGCACGTTGCGGTTCAATCATCCGGGAAGCTCCGCCTCATTTTAGATTTGTCGCATTTGAACACGTTCATTGTTAAAAAATCTATCAAGTACGAGGATCTCAGAACTGTGCTACAAATCTTTTCCCCAGGGGATTATGTGTTTTCTTTTGATCTCAAGTCGGCCTTCCATCACATTGACATTTGCGAGGAGCAAACCAAGTTCTTAGCTTTTAAATGGCCTTCTGATGGAGTTATGAAGTACTATGTCTTCCGTGTTTTGCCATTTGGCCTTACAACTGCTCCCTACGTATTTTCTAGGTTATGAGACAACTAGTAAAATTTTGGAGGAGCCAAGGGTATCCTATCCTTTTGTATTTAGATGATGGTATTGGAGGAGATCGTTCGTTTGAGAGAGCTGAATTTTTAAGCCGTGAAGTGCGACATGGCTTTTTTTTTGCCTCTGGATTCACAATAAATGTAGAGAAGTCGAATTGGGTTTCTTCTCAATTAGTAACTTTTCTGGGAGTCGTTTTAGATTTTCAATCTGGCATGATCAGTATTCCCGGGAGAAGAATTAGTAAACTAAAAACTTGTTTGGAGGAATGCGCGTCGAGAAAATACATTCAAGCCCGAAAGCTTGCATCTATCACGGGACAGATTATTTCCATGTC
Organism: Dendrophyllia cribrosa; assembly: GCA_024195265.1. Classification (NCBI taxonomy): domain Eukaryota; kingdom Metazoa; phylum Cnidaria; class Anthozoa; order Scleractinia; family Dendrophylliidae; genus Dendrophyllia; species Dendrophyllia cribrosa. The sequence continues at coordinate 10,384,450 of JAJLRJ010000006.1, read as the reverse complement.
ATGTGCCATTGGGAATATTGCGAGATTATTTACGCGAAATTGCTATTCTGCCTTAGAACAAAGAAATTCTTGGGAGCAACGCCTCCCTTTATCTCCAGGCATGGCTAATGAAATTTCATTTTGGCTGAAGAACATTGATTCCTTTAATGGAAAGACTATGGTTCCTAAGTCTAGCGTTGTGGGTGTTGTTTATTCCGATGCAAGTGATTCAGGTTTTGGGGGGTTTTCCGTCCAGTGTGGCAAAGACCTGGTTGCTGGCCAGTGGAACGCGACAGAAATGCAAGCTAGCTCTACATTAAGGGAAATCCTAGCGGTCAAATATGTTTTGCTTTCGCTTATTGACAAGTTGTCAGGTTGTTCTATTTAATGGTTTACAGATAACCAGAATGTTCCGAGGTTAATATCATGCGGGAGCGGCAAAGATCATTTACAGAAGGAAGCGTTATCTATTTTTGATTTGTGCTGCGTAACAAAATTTCCATTGAAATGGAGTGGATTCCGAGATCCCAGAACGATCAGGCAGATTTTCTGAGTCGTATTTACGATCCAGATGATTGGGGTTTATCTCAGCTCATTTTTACTACAATTGATCAGATCTGGGGGCCGCATTCTATCGACCGATTTGCGAACCATCTCAATAATAAATTACAAAGGTTTAATTCAAGATTTTGGAATCCTGGTTCCGAAGATATTGATGCATTTGTGTTAGACTGGTCAGGAGAGAATAATTATGTATGTCCCCCCATTTCTTTGATTCCCCGTGTCATTTTACATATGCGTAACTGCAAAGCCGCTGGGACTCTCATAGTACCGCACTGGCCTTCGGCTCCATACTGGCCCATGGTCACAGCTGATGGTAAGGGTTTCCGAGAGTTCGTTGTAGCATGGATGGACTTGCCGACTTACCAACAAGCCTTCGTACAGGGACGTTGCAACAGCGTGTTTGGCTCGGAGGACCTCTCATTCAGAATGCTTGCCTTAAGGATCCTATTCTAGGGTAAATATTTTTATTTCAGGACGTCTCAGTTGTCAGATACTGATTCGGCATTTATGTGTAAATCATTTCTGTTTACTACTTGGCTTTCTTTGTACTCTTGGCTGCTCGTGCGGTCTCTAGCTGAGCACACGACAAACAATAATGGAGTGGTATGTATTGTTTTCATTCCGCACGAGCGGGAGGTTTTGATCTATTTAGGAGAGAGACGAATTTTTTCGCGGTTTGTTAATAAGCGAAAAAATATGCTCTCGACGGTATGTATTATCAAGGGATTTGAATTAGGTACTTAAGGGCGTGTTGAGGTTTCTTTCGTCCTCTTGGTGTTCGCTTCAGTATCGCACATTACTCATCCATTTATTTTTTATTTATTTATTTATTTATTTTCGTGAAAGTTAAAGATGAGTCGGATTTCGGTTCATGAGTTATACCCCCCCCCCCCCCCCCTTTTTATTTTTTCCCTGTTCTTTCCTCTAATGTTAATGTTTTCTGTTTGTTAGGTGTGATGGAATCGTTGGCGCTACCGGTTATGGAGGATGGGGCCATCTGTGTCCTGTGAGAACGTTTGGGACCATCTGTGCCCTGTGAAAACGTTGGGGACCATCTGTGCCCTGTGAGAACGTTGGGGACCATCTGTGCCCTGTGAAAACGTTGGGGACCATCTGTGCCCTGTGAGAACGTTGGGGATCATCTGTGCTCTTCCGTTTTGTTTTTATCGGGGAAAAATTTGTGCTAAAATCGTGGATTCTTTGAATGATAATCAACATAAAAAAAAAAAAAAAGAAAATACATGATAATTTCACATGACTATTGTGAAGAACTTATTTCTCTCCATTTTCTGTATGTTGTGTTCTTCTTTTGTATTTTTTCAGATGTGTTCAGCTCTCAGATGTGGATCGAGTTTGACGCTTCCATGCCTGCTCACCTGCGAAGTACCGCTGACCAAGTCAAACAGACAGTTATAGCTGCTAAAGCGGATGGAACGATAAGAACTTACTTGGGAGGTTTTAATCGATGGAAGCGATGGGCCTCCGAAAACAGCATTTGCCACCTTCCCGCAAACCCATTCTATGTAGCTGTTTATCTCCAATGTATTATACAGAAAGCACAGTCCCCTTCCCCAGTGTCCACAGCTGTTTACAGCATTGATTGGGCTCATTCATTAGCGGGATTGTCTAGAATATCTGACCACTCCCTCGTTGCACTTATGCTTTCTGCCTCCAAAAAGATCCTGGGTAAACCTAAAACTCGTAAAGAGCCTATCACTCCGGAGATGTTACTGGCTCTTGTAACGAAATTCAAAGATAACTCTTCGCTTTACAGTCTCCGGTCAGTTGCCTTGTGCCTGATTGGTTTTACGGGATTTTTCCGTTTTAGTGAACTTTGTGGAATTCGAGCCTGCGATCTCAAATTTTTTCCTTCGTACATTTCTATCTTTTTAGAGACTTCCAAAACAGATCAGCTACGAGAAGGTTCCTGGGTTCCGATTGCTCGGACTGGCCACGAGACGTGTCCTGTGAAGGCCCTAGAGAGGTACCTTGCCGCCGCAGAAATCGACTTACAGGAGCAGCTGCCTCTGTTTCGCGCTATCGCAGCACCTAGCAGTTCTTCTAAAGTGAGGCGACAAGGCATCAGCTACACGCGTGCGAGGGAATTGGTGAAAGAGGCCTTTGACGGCATTACCGACACTTCCAAGATCAGCCTCCATAGCCTGAGAGGAGGAGGGGCTACCGCAGCTGCGAATGCTGGTGTTCCAGATAGACTTTTTAAACGACATGGAAGATGGTCTAGTGAAAATGCCAAAGATGGCTACATTAAGGACAATTTAAATTCGTTGTTGTCAGTATCTAAGAGTTTAGGAATTTAGATTTTCATCAGAGCCGAGCCCAGCAGGCATGGGGGTACGATCCATAGGGCTGGGATTTTTCCCCATTTGTTAACGTTGTGAGCGCGTCGGGGTTTTTTCATCCTATGGATGCTCGCTCGTACTTCCCGTTAAAACAGGAGGATTTTTGTATACGTTCCTATTTTAGCCGAAAATTCAGTTGAGAAATTAAGAGGTGTTGTGCCAGAGATAGAAGAGAAATTATGTATTTATGTTATAGCTCATCCAATAAGTTGATTTTGAAACTCTAATAAATTCGTGCGGTCTCTAGCTGAGCACACGACAAACAATAATGGAGTGGTATGTATTGTTTTCATTCCGCACGAGCGGGAAGTTTTGATCTATTTAGGAGAGAGTGCCATTGTCCTTCGCGACATGTACTTACAGTGCCCAGTTTCTTGATGCGCAGCATAATTACTTGCAAATACAGAACCTGCAGTCGGTTGTATTTGCTCAACAGAATAAGATTTGGGAATACTCTAGTCTCTAGTCTCTTGGCAGATTCAACTGCTGTCAATTACACGGTTTGATGCGTGATGTAAATCCCAAGGTGCGATAAAGTTAACAATCGAGCTGTATTTAAAGACGGGCCGCGCTTTTTCAAAGCATTTTAATATGGCGGACGACTGAAGAGGCTCGAAGACCGAAATTTTTTATCAAACTATCGCGTTTTAACAGTGTCTAGATCGTTTTAAAGTTATTTTAAGTGCGTCGAATGTCTATAAAAGACGTGATGTCCTATTCTTCTCGCTCTTTACAGAGCGTTTTGTCAACAAATTCGTGTGCGGCAAGATTTTCATTTTGACTCGTTAGATTCGCAATGGTCAGAGTACGATGGCAAAAACATTTTCCGCAGACCATGGTTTTCTGTGAAAAGCGTTGCTAAATAGCGAGCGTGAATCACGGGTCACTCGCTTGTACGTTGCGCATTGTTTCGCGTGCTCTTTACAAAGCGTTTTGCAGTCCAGATCTAGACGCGCTCTTCTACTCGATTGGTTAACGTAGTTCAGACCTAGAGTATAAATTATTAACTGAGGTGTTAAAAAAATAATATAGGTCTTTCTATTTGCCGGACAGTGAGAAGTGTGAAATAAAAGATTGCTTCTGTTTGAAATCATAAGTTGAACAATCAAAAAGCTAGCGCCCACTTCTCACGACTGAGGGAACATTGTTTGTGTTGAGATAATTATTCAAATTTGAATCCGTTTGCAGGTCTCGTGGGAGTTCGTAAGAAGATATTTTGGAGCGCTATTTTTAGTTTACGGAACACCTTCTAGAAAATAGCGCTTTGATACTATTTTCTCGCATCGTATTAAATCCAAACTTCGCCAATCTATTGTTTAGACACGAGGCTAACATTTTCAGGGTGAACCTTAGTTAGCAAGTCCTTTCTTGAAGAGAAAGACCATCCTGAATATCAATGCCGTGTTTTTTCCATACTGAAATCAGCAAAAAAAAAACGAATTTTAGAACGCGATTCGATAGTAGTTGTCGAAATTTCAGGGAAATAAAAAGGGTTTTAAATGATTCCTTAACAACTCTTCTGAAAAAGCCAGGGTGAACCTAACCGCCAAAGTACTGTACTTAGTTTTCTGTTATGGAGTAAAATATACACCTTGTTTCGTCATTTCCCCCATTTTCTTTGTAATTTGGCTCTTTTGTCAGACGGAAGCTTTTCAAATTTAGCGCTCTGGACCGTAAGAAGGTCCCGGATATGTCGCTGTATTCTCGGCGATGACACTTTTTGATGCCAATTTATGGAGTAGCGTGCAACCCCCAGAACACTTTGCGATGCCAGTCATGGAGTAGCGTGCACCCCCAAGACACTTTGTGATGCCACTCTTGGAGTAACGTGCACCCCCCCCCCCCCCCCCCCCCGAGGACACTTTGTGATGCCAGTCATGGAGTGAGAGAACCCCCCCAGGACACTTTGTGATGCTAGTCATGGAGTAGCGTGCACCCCTTCAGGACACTTTGTGATGCCAGTCATGGAGTAGCGTGCACCCCCCCAGGACACTTTGTGATGCCAGTCATGGAGTAACGTAACACACCCCAGGACACTTTGTGATGGCAGTCATGGAATAGCGTGCACCCCCGAGGACACTTTGTGATGCCAGTCATGGAGTGGCGTGGAACATCCTAGGACACTTTGTGATGCCAATTATGGAGTAGCGTGCACCCTCAGGACACTTTGTGATGCCAGTCATGGTGTAGCGTGCCACCCCCAGGACACTTTGTGATGCCAGTCATGCAGTAGCGAGGCATCGCCCGGAATGTCATTGTCTTTCGCGACATGTACTTACAGTACCCAGTTTCTTGATGCGCAGCATAATTATTTGCATATACAGAACCAGTCGGTTGTATTTGCTCAACAGAATAAGCTTTGGGAATACTCTAGTCTCTAGTCTCTTGGCAGATTCAACTGCTGTCAATTAATTACACGGTTTGATGTGTGATGTAAATCCCAAGGTGTGATAAAGGTAACAATCGTGCTTTTAAAGGCGGACCGCGCTCTTTTCAAAGCATTTTGTCAACAAATTCGTGTGCGGCAAGATTTTCATTTTGACTCGTTAGATTAGCAATGGTCAGAGTACGATGGCAAAAACATTTTCGCAGAACATGTTTTTCAGTTAAAAGCGTTGCCAAATAGCGAGCGTGAATCACGGGTCACTCGCTTCTACGTTGCGCTTTGTTCACGTCCACTGTGAACATGTGGTACTCCACTGAACATGTGGTAGCTGTTGGCCGGGACTGCAAAAAAGTAAATCGCATGAACTCTGTAGTGGTAACCCGACGTTGTTCGCATACAATACCTGGTCTTTTCCTGCTGCTTCGCTTCATGTTACGTTACTCTACGTTCTGATTGTATAATATTTAGAAATATTGTTCCATTCCATTCAATAATAAAATTTTATTAAAAGTACACAATATGAACAAAAATACACAGTAAACACGTTTTTCTTTTCCTTATTTCCGATCATTTGTTCTCAACTCCCGGTAACTCGAACTCCCGATATAAACTCGAACCTTTTTCTATTTCCCTTGAAGGTTCGAGTTATTGGGAGTCGACTGTTTTTATACACTGTACTCGCGAGCTGTGGGGAAAATATAACTGGTAGCTGTACTAAAAATGATCATTATTATGGTAATCAATGAGTGGTGAAATGCTTGTGTTTCGTTAAATTGTAATAAGCCCCCCCCCTCCTCAAAGGCACTTGAAATCAATAAGCCCCCCCGCAGGAGCCTAGGCTCCTGCTCCCCGTTAATGGAGGATTAAAGTGCAACTAACCCAATTTTTTTCTTTCACTAAATAAAATCTCCTGTTTGTCCTGATTGCTTGTGCGAAAAACTTATCGTAATTGATAAAATCCCCGCGTTGAAGTTAGGTGCTTCTGTCCCATTACCGAGCATTTGTGGGCAATTGCCTTTTTTGTTTGCCCACAGTTCCTTTGCTATCATTGAAAATCAATCTTCTTCGATGACGTCACAAGACGTCCAAGCAAAACTCGGACCCATTCTTCACATTGCTCGGTACTGGCCGAAAGAACCGCCAAAATTTGAAACTTGAAAAAAACTATAAAAATAAATCAAGGAAAAATGCTACAGTAAAAAGATTTTCGCACAGGTAATCAGGACAATTAGGAGATTTCGTTTGGCGAAAAACATTGTTGGGGGCTAGTTGCACTTTAACGGTACTTCGTATTAAACAGAGAGGTAACAGAAGAACAGAGAAACAGAGGGAAAAGAGGAAACAAAGGGCACAAAGGAATCGAGGGAGGCTCTTTGCTTTATTAATTTGATGAAAAACAAGTTAAGTGATAGAAAAGAGTATATTTGTAATCCTAATGTTTATAATTTTATCATAATTTTCCCTAAGCAGAGTATGAAACATGAATTGCAGACAAGGGTACGATGAAGTGCAGTCGGATGAACGACCCAATCACAACTGATGTCTTCATCTGTGTACACCACATACTCTAAAGAGCAATCAGTATCATTCAAAAAGAGGTTTATATGGATAACCAAAACACCTCCCAACTTGTGATTTGTTATTTTTTTATTCAAAATATAAATTCACTTCACTCTTTCAACAACACCAACTAGCATGTATTTAGTACTCTTGCCTTAGAGAAATATATATAATTTAGAGTACAAGCTGCCCTTCATGCTTTTCGTACAGTGGAGCTCGGGTGTGGAACAGCTTACCCACAGAATTAAGACAAGCGACTTCCTTAAGCAAGTTTAAGACAAAACTAAGTCGCCATAGTTTTTAAGTGAAGTTTTAAGTATATTTTTTAACACGGCCTCCATGAAAAGCAGTTTTTTTTATAATATGTTATACCTCTTATTTGTAGTTAGGATAGGCAGCTAGCTGCGGATTATGATAAATATGCTGATGGAAATACCGTGTATAAATAAAGTTATCTATTCTATTCTATTCTATAACCATAGGGGCTGGTGGAGCCAGGCAGCCAATTGTTTCAAGTATTTTTAATTATTAAAATTAACATTAAGTTACTGGTCACGGCAAGATGGCACAAATTCACAGACATAAACAGACTATGAAAGAAAGTTATATCAAGACTAAGACGGTAAAAATTAACTATAAACTAATTTACAAATTATATTATTAGGAAAAAGACAAAGTGCAAAATCCACTAACATTTACATTACTAATTCACTTAAATTTACATTACTACGTTTAAACAGTTAAATACCTAATACCCAAAATAATAAGGACAAGAATTCCCACAAACATAAAACTGATAAACAGCCTTATAAGGCAGGGTCTCCAGCTTCGTTGGACAACGTTATTTTCTGTTATCACTGAAGATTCAATTCTCTGTGGGATTTCGTCTGGGTTAAGAGTGCCACCCTGTGGTGTGAACCCACCAAGTTCGAATTGGGGCTGTTGAGGACCTCCTGGGTACATCGGTGGATACCCTATAAATTATTAAAAACAAAAATTAAAACTTTTTTCATTTATTTATTTTAGAAACATTATAGAAAAAATGTAAATACATGTACAGTAATTAAGCATGCATAAGGTACAAGCCATACCGTGGGGTTGGTGTTCAAGCGCATCACTTGCTTTTTTCGTGTTTTTAAATACATGTACCAGGCAATGCGTTTAAAAATGATCTGCTAAAAAAACTATAACTTCAATTTCAATTTTAAATACTATTATAATTAAATCCCTTGTGGGAAGGGGGAGTGGGGAGGGTGACTAATGTTCCGGACTGAGTTGGAAAAAAAAACAGGCATAACTAATCGATGATCATTGACATGATCAAAAAGTATAATTGATGGGCAATCAATGAGTAATCAACTGAACAGTCAAGGTTTGGTACAACAACAAACAGCAAAGAGAAGGACCAGCAACTTTATTTAAACCATATAAGTTTTAGACAATGATAATGCCAATAATGTTGTTGTCTTGAACCAATAAAGTTAAAATTATTCAATGTCATGTTAAATTTGTTTTCCACTTATCTTCATATTCAATCATAATACTACGTAAAATAATGTCATTTGCAGCCACGCGATGATATCGATGAGTAATCAATGCAATCAATGACTAACAGATGACATCAATGATTAATCGATGACTAAAAATTTTGATTAGTCATTGATTAGTTATTGATTAGTTATTGATTAGTTATTGATTAGTCATTGATTAGTCATTGATTAGTTATTGATCATGGGCAACAATCAATGACTAATCAACTGATTATAGACTATAACCCATTGATTACTCATTGATGTGATTGATGTCATCAATTATTGTTATATGCCTTAAAAAATGGAGTTGATCAAGTACGTCCCAATTCTGATTCCACTACCACATGGAATTATTATTCCAAGCATCCTGCTACTGCTGTTCTCCTTATTCCTTCCCTAACCTTAAAATGCCCAATAAGCTAATGCGTCAGTCAATTTGAGTCTCGTAGACGAACCGCAAACTACATGAAATGACATGGCATTAAAATGCAGTGCATTATAGAGCCAAAATTGAATTGGTGCATTCAATAATCATACTTAGGGTACTAAATCTAAAATGATCACCATTAGAATTATCGCACTACCTTTTTGGGTATTGAGCCGAAAAAAATATGACAGAATATGACGTGTTGTTTTAGAATTGGTACCTCTTAGGGGTAAAATATTTTTGAGGTACACCCATCAAACAAGCACCCCTGTCATTTTTATATGTGAGTCCGCTCTCCCGGGTCAATAATTTCACCAAACAGTGAAAATTAGAATTCTACCATTAGGCTATAGGAAAAGTGCATTTTGTCTAAATAAAGTTTAATTTATCTGAAATAAACATAAATTACTCACATTTCAGTCCTGTGTCTTTTCTGGTCATTTCTACCCATATATTTTGTGGACAAAGCTAGCAGAACGCTGCATTCAATTCATAAATGATGCTAGCATTCGTTAAGTCTTGGTAACCAAGCATTTTTTTTTTAACCCGAGGTGCGGGTGCTAAGCATTTGGTATTAACTCATAAAACTCACTGGGTAGGTAAGGAAACAAATCGTGTGAAGCTCATAACATGTATCTGTACCCATCTCCATATGAGGAAGCAAAAGGTGGACAGCCCTGGGGGTCTATATTGGTCTATATTGGTTCTATATCAGAACTAAATTGGAACTAAGTTGGCGTGAGAAACCTGGAAACAAAGTTGTTCGGGGAGTTTTGTGCGGAGTGAAGTGACGGTTTTCATTTTCAAAAAAATATTTTTTAACTGTGTTCCAATGAATTGTTCCAATTTGTTTAGTTTGTCTAATTAATGTCATGTGACTGGATTGTCCAGGAGCTGAATTTGTACGGAGGGCTTTTAACTTCAATTATAGAGGAAGGAAAATTAACCATCGTATGTTCACTTTCTCCACAAAACCTATAATTTTAATATCATTTGACGTTGTTTTGCAGGTAACGGCAAGGAAATGTACCAAAAATTAATGTTAAATGCACGTGCAAAGGCATTGCTTTCGACAATTGAACCTATTGTTTTGTGCCATTCTCGCTGTCGTCGTGGTCGTGGTTGCTTTTAGTTCTTGCTTGTTTGTTAATTATTAGGGAATTTAAAAGTTCCATAATAAACCGGCAAATTAAACAAGAACTACACGAAAAATAGAAAATGCCATTACTCTATGGAGAAGTTGGATAATTTACTCTCATTTGCTAACGTTGTCAAGCTTATTTACTGTTGAACACTGATCTTGCGATTTTGACAGAGTGTTGCAGCGTGGACGAGAAAACGAGACAACAGGCCTAGATGCAGAAGAAGCCCGGCAGATTTTTAATTCTGTCCTGGCTTTAAAAATAGGAAAGAAACATCTTACGGTGACATTTTCGTCACAATCATCCCATCATCCCAGTGGGGAGAGTCGTCTTTTTGTTTTATAACTAGCATTACTAGCAGGGGACTGGACATGACTTTTTGCTCTGACCAGCTGAAGATGAATTTCAAAAACTATTGGCATTGTCTTTTTGGCCCAGTGATTGGCCAATAGCCCATATCTCCTAGCAACGGCTGAACCTTTTCCCACCCAGTTATTTTTAGTGGTAACACTGTGCGCTTAGTGCCCGCATCTCAGGTTCGAAAAAAATGCTTGGTTAATAAAAATTTGCAAATGCCTAGCTGTTGGCCTGGCGGGGGCGGGAAATGGGCACTGATGGAATTAAGTGGCGCATAAGTCCCCACATCAACCCGGGGTTTCATCCCCCCCCCCCCCCCCCCCCCCCCCCCCCCCCCCCCCCCCCACCCCGCCGGCCGGGGAAGCCGTTGATAAGTGCAATCATAAGCTTAGCTGAATGTTCTTATTGCAATGTTACGTTACAAATCGCTCGACCACTGTTTTGACTGTTTTGAACCAACACAGTGATTCATTCGTACCTTGTTGTTGCACTGGATGATGCATCCCTGGCTGGTTTGTTCCCGGGTTTGTTGTCGATGCAATGGCTTCTGAATACGAAGGTGGAGGTGGAAGGTGTTCGACTCCATCGTGTCGATTTGCCGGAGTTTCGTTCGCTTCCCTCGAAGAACTATTTGCCGCCGTGTTGCTTAAATCCTCTGCAACGTTCGAACGACCTTCAAGATTTGATTTGTCATCATCCATGCTCTGTTTTGGTGGGAAAACGCAATGCTTCAATAATTTCGATGTCTGCACGTCCAACCTCGTCCCCAGGGCCTTCTCCGCTTTTTCAAATTCAAAATGGCGGGTCGGGCTGAGAAGACCCTTGACAAAGGCGCCAAAATACTCCAAATATCCTGGCGTATTTTGTCGCGTAAAATATGATGAAATGTCTTCGTTTCGTTTGAACAACGGTTTCAGATTACTAGAAAACAAACACGGCTGTCAATCACGGCTACCAATCACATATTTATTTACCCGGGGGGGTACTCCCTTATATGCGCTATATAGGTATGTGCCGCCTGATAGAGTAGGGTTTTTGAGGTGCTCAGTCCTTAAATAGGGTATCCTTTTTGGTATTTTTGGTATTGTGATCCTTAGATATTCCTTAGATAGGGTCACTAAATTGTAGTATCCACCCCAACGCGCAAAACGAAAAAGATATGGTCTGTTAAAACTGTACTACACGCCTGGCTTTGGGCCAAAAAAGGGTATCAAATCTCGATTTTCTACCCTTAAATAGGGTCAGGGTTTGAGAACCTTGGCGGCACACACCTATCCTAAATTGTCGGGAGTACCCCCTCCCCCGGGTTTATTTAATGGGATTATTTATGTTTATTGTAAAATTTCATTTATTTAATAAGCTGAACTATTGAAAGCTGATCAATTCACGTGTATGGGAAACCTTTGTGAATTACAATTATAGATGTAGATGTAGAAATAACCTCTGAAAACACCATTTCATTGTGTGTCACGTGACAAAATACTCCACGATTCTTGGGAGTATTTTAGCAGCCGTGTCCCGGCGGGTCTAGGTCGCAGGCCGCAGGTCGCAAGTCGCAGGTTGCGGGTTGCAGGTTGCGGGTCGCAGGCCGCAGGTCACAGGTTGCAGGTTGCAGGTCGCGGGTTGCAGGTTGCGGGTTGCAGGTTGCAGGTTGCATGTTGCGGGTCGCTGGTCGAGGGTCGCAGGTTGCAGGTCGCGAGTTCAATAACAATTAATTAACGCACAAACCACCTGTTATTATGAGGCAAATAATTTGAACATCATTTTATCAACAATAACGAGGCTTTTAATAACTTTAACGAAACAAGCTGGGAATCCTTTGGCCATCACTCTCTTAATACTAAAATTTGTGACAAAGTAACAATTCTGTCATTTCACGCTTTCACGAATAATAATAGATTTATCACGATTCGCAAGGAAAATGTAAAATTGGATTTCTAATTTTCCACTCAGGAAAAATTACAATTAAAGAAAAAGAATTCCTCTTTGTCAACTTGAGGACATGATTGTTAGCTATTGTTACTTATGTCACAAGCGTTATTTTATAATGGTACGAAAAAGGGAAACAAAAATCGAACCAATAACATTAACAATAACAATATTACTGACTTTTTTGTCATATTCGTTGATCAGTCAGTGTCTTTATTCTGTTTTGCGCGTTTACGTTAAAAAGTTTCTATTATCAAACCTACGACCTGCAACCCGCAAATTTGACCCGCCAACCTTGTCCAGGGTCTTCTCCGCCCAACCCGCCATTTTTAATTTGAACAAAGCAGAGAAGGCCCTGGGTACAAGGTTGCTATACGTCAGTCGTATCCCCCTGGGCCCGTACCCAGATCACTTTTACGCGCGAGTAAACAAAGCATACCACAGGATACCCAGACTATGCGTAGTTGCAAACTACAAGTATTTGTATGGCACTTTATCGTTGATTTAGTGAGCGAACGAAAAATGACAAACAGCCATTAAAGTTGACATACCACATCAAAAGTTGTCCATGTTGTTTCTTAACTGTCTTGGTCACGGTGCCTCTAAGCCACATTTCAGGCAGCTTTTAATATGTAGTTTTTTTCTTACATTTGATGTGGTATGTAAATTTTTATGGCTGTTTATTGACATTTTTACTTGTAACCAGCCTTTCTTGGTCGTGGGCGATGAACAAGAAAAACATTATCCCCACTCTAGGGCAGGAATTTAATGTCAAAATCCCCACCATCGGGGAGGCGGCACTGTCTATGAAAACCCCACCCCGTCGGCCTTAATACGTCAGTCAATTTCAGCAGTGATATTAAATGTGGTCAGTTACTCCTGTTTAAAATTTAATATTTCTCTTTTATAACTTCTTATTGTGTTCCTTTATCGCCAGCAAAAAGTTCAAGCGTTACCTCCGCTACAGAAAAAAAAATCCAGAAATTATCATTTTAACTAAAAATCAGGTTACTTTTATTACTGTGATTACGTACAACTTATGTAATTTACAATGTTCTTCACACTTTGTTCACTAACACGTTAAATTTCTGAAATTCTTCACACGACTTAGATCTCGCTAAAAGAGAATTTGTTTCAAAACATCATTTTCCATTGGTTTTGATTACCAAGTTACTATAAACTAAAAAAATACGCTGGGATTTGTTTTTAGACAATCGAGTTTTACCGCGCATGACACATGCGCACTTTTGCGTTAACTTACGTTGTTATTAGACATTTGTAATATTTCGGTTTTACATTGGTCGAAATGTCTCTTGACGCGCGCGTAAGGCACTTGCCTCGTAGAAACACGACGCGCAAGCGACTTTAAGAGAAAAGTGAATAAAGGCGAACGCAGTTACTATAGAGCAGTTTTCAATTGAGTGTCGTAAAATCAAAACCAAAGCAATCACTCTGACCAATCACAACTGACACAAACACTCCAATGAACCAATCAGAACTCGAAGCAAATACATGCAGCCGGCGCCAAGCGCGGGAAAACGCGTGCGAACAAGTCACGATTGGTTTTGATTTCACTCCTGATTGGTTGAGAAAGTGGCGGGAGATTTTTAAACCACTCACAAAGTGTAGCGATGCAAAACTAAAGTAATCGCGAAATTACTTTCGACACTCAATTGAAAATTGCTCGAATGTTGGAGGTGGATAGCTCAAAGTCCTTCGCTTCTCATTTCTGGTCTAGGCTCGCTTACAGCTTGCGTTCCTCCCTCCTAATCTAATTCTTTTAAAAGCTCGACTTGTGGGCAAGTGTAGGGGTGAGTAAATGGAGGGTAGCGTTCTTTCCAAGTCTACGTGGTCAGGTAACCGGCCGCGGCCATCTTGGGACGGTCATGGGCCCGTGTAAAGCGTCAAGATTACGTAGTTTTACAGATAATTGTAACAGGGCTGAGTTTAACAGTTGAACAGTTGGAACAGAAGAGCGTCTGTTTTCGTCCAGTGATGAGATAAAATCTTCCGTATTTACTGTCTTAATCATTGTATAAACACGTTTGCCGAATGGCAAAGAAAAAAGAATCAACAATTATTCATCAAGATCGTAAGAAACAATACGACTCTGATTCACTTCCTGAGAAGAAGCCCTTTTTCATAAAGCACTGTTACCAAATCGATCTGCAAGAGAAAACAGACAAAAACCGATCAATTAAACAGCAAAAATGCGATAAACAGAAATAAATACCTTTCCATTACACACAACAAAAGGAAGGATTTTCTTTTCAATTCTTCATTTCTTTTTTCTTGAAAACGGGGGGTTTAAGGGACCCCTGGAACTCTTCCCTGGATACGCCCCTGCAATCTAACACGGAAAGTTAACCCGTAAAAACGTAAAACAAAATTTGTCTTTGAAATCGGCTTTCTTAATAACCACGGCATCAAAGTACGCTTCTCATTAAACTAATTTAATCATGTTTTGAACGTTGCCATGTTCCCTCCAATAGCGTAGCTCCACCGTTCGATATATTAACCGCATACAACCCATATCGTCCTTCCAGTTTTCCGTGTGTGCGCTATCGAGACTGGACTTTCCAAAAAAAACAGGTCCACCAACTTACACTATCGATACCGATAGCCGTAAGATGTCAAACACGAGGAAGAATGTTTCATCAGGACTTCCAAAACCAAGCGGAATTTTTAACTCTTTTAATAAGCCCTAATATCTGGATATCAAGAGAATTCATCTTGTGTGATCATGTCCTTAATTCTCATGACCTTTATGATTGATAAGGCATTGACATTACAAGGAGAAATTTGATGCTGATCACTCTTTTAACCGACCTCGAGGAGTTTGGATACCTGATGCAATACTCTTCCGAGTGTTTGATATAGCTTCTCAAACACAGAGAAAACGAAGGAATAAAATCGCCAAAATCTATGTGAATAGGCCATTTCCGAGTTGCCTTTAGCCTCTCTATCAAAGCGAGGCTAGGTGCGAAACCTTTCATATGAAAATGAGTTTTCATTCACATGCAAATAAGTTTTATTTGCATATGAAAGGTTTTGCACCTACAATCCCCGTCATATTTAGTTGGGACATGTCACGCATAACACATATTTACCCCAACATTCGCCGTCCTTCCCCCCAATGTTGAATTTTGCGGCTTTGTGGTCATTAAATGGCAAACCAACATTAAGGAGGGAGAGAGAAGGCACGGAGACGCGATGTGTCCCAACAAATGTGACGAGGATTGTATTTTATCGGAATTTAAAGTATGTGCTCTCAAAGTGAAAAGTGGCGGTAAAGTGTATTGAATCGGTGGGAAGAACTGCGTTGATGATTTCTTCGCGGAGGAAGGGTTAGACGGAAAATTGTTATCGAAGGAATATAACGTAACGAAAATGATTTTTTCGGTATATTCATAGGATTTTTAAAGTCACGTTAATTCATACGTAAAGTGTTGTGCATTTTGGTTGATACCGGAAATTAAACGGAACACTGAGATAAAAATGAATTGAGAATTTTAGTGGCAATCTAACGGGGGAGCTCGTATGTTTGACTATTTTATAATCGAATTAGGAGTTACAAATGTGATTTTCGAAGGATGGTAGCTGTGACATGTGCAGGGCTGTTAATGTATTGAACAAACAACTCTGAGTAGTAAACATGTAACAGGTTCAAAATTGAACAAGACTGAGATATCATAATGCGGGACGAGAGCAGTGAAACCGTTCAGCTGGATCGAGAGGAGTTAAACCCAAGAGAAATGCGACGAGTATATCTGATCACATATAGCCAGGCGAACATGGATATTGTGCCATCACGCGAAAGTTTTTCTCGCATCGTATTAGATGGATTTGAAAACGCCAATCCGGAGAACGATTGTTTAGTTGTTCAATGGGTTTGTAGCCGGGAAACTCACCGCGATGGGGGAATGCACTACCACCTGGCTGTAAAGTTAAGCCGGCGTAGAAGATGGCTGAGGGTGCGAAATTACATTGACAATGAATATGGTATTCAAGTGAACTTCAGCAGCCGTCATGAGAATTACTACACGGCTTGGAGATATACCACCAAAGAGGACCAGGAGGCCATCGAATCGCCGAATCACCCTGATCTACGGGAGATTGGCGAGCCATCAACGGCTCATGCAAGTCATGCGCACCTGGAAAATCGGCGACTTGGTGGTAACGAACCGCAACGAAAGCGAAAGCGTAAGGCACTAACAATTTATGACGTCTCACAGCTGGCAGTCGAAAAAGGCATTAAGACGAGAATGGAGCTTATGGCGCTAGCCAATCAACAAAAGAACGAAGGAAAAACTGACTTGGCAGAGTTTATTGCAAACAAAGGAGCCAAGGCAGTGGACGAAGCTCTGACTGTGGGCTGGGAAATGCAAAATGCTGAAGCGGATTTGAAGAGGTCGAGATTAACAAGGATTGAGATATTGTACAAAGAACTTGAAAATCCGTGTGTTGCGGGCTGCGAGGGTAAGTGGCTAAGGATGGCGAAAGAAGTTCTGACGCGCAATGACATTGCTCATGATGAGTTTGCACAAGCAGTGCAAACGCTTTTAGAGAAAGGGCGTGGAAAATATCGAAATATTCTAATCAAAGGCCCAGCCAATTGCGCCAAAACCTTCTTGCTTAATCCACTCAATGCAGTTTACAAAACATTTACGAATCCCGCTACCACCACTTTTGCGTGGCTAGGAGCGGAAAGTGCAGAGGTGATATTCTTGAATGACTTCCGTTGGTGCACGCAAATTATCCCATGGCACGATTTATTATTACTTTTAGAGGGGCAAAAGGTGCATTTACCTGCTCCCAAAACACATTTCGCACAAGACATTGAGTTCGCGCGCGATACGCCAATCTTTTGCACCAGCAAAGAAGAGGTTTGTTTAGTGCGTGGGGGTACCCTCGATCAAACCGAATCCCAAATGATGCATGTACGCTGGAAAATTTTCTCGTTCCATTTTCAAATTGCAGAGAAAGACCAAGAGATTGTCCCACCATGTGCGCGTTGCTTTGCGGAGTTAATTTTTCCGCAAAGTTAATTGAGTGTTTCTATTTTCATCTAACGAGTCTCCACGAGTCTCCATAACGAGTCACCATACTGTAATCGGTTTAAATGCTAAAATTGGACGGAGTAAGAACAACCCAATTTCATAAATGGGATGCTAATAAAGTACATTTACAATTTTAGGTCTTTTTTAACGAGTGTGAGCTGATAAAAGGTGTTTTTTTCATCGCTGTGCAAAGTGATCCACAGTTTGTTGAATTGAAATATCTGATGTTAATTCAATTAATATTTGGTGGAGACTCGTGTACACTTTGAACACGGGAAGCGATTTGAGTTTCATGGAAAGGAAAAGTGGTAAATAGCGATGTATTGTAGCTCAGTTAAGAGCCATTCATCCCTTGACTTCCAAAGGTTGTAATACATGTTGATTACAAAGACTGTATTTCGATCACATACAAAGCAGTTGATGTGAGCATTTTGCATAACTTAATTAGCAAATGTAAACATGATTTTCTTGCCATGAATTTCGTGTACTTTACAATGTATGCGTGCTTTACAATGTATGGTTTAAAATCGCGCAAACAGTTGAGTTCTCACAAGTATGTCCTCATACAGGATTCAAATAAAATGAAAACCATGCCATAACTGAATGAAAAAAAAAAGAGCGGTAAGAATATACTAAATGTAGCGTACAAGGGTTTTTATTTAAAAAACCAAGAAAAATATAGCGATCAGGGCGATAAATGTTGCTTAATACAAAGTAGTGATAAAGTTCTCTGAAGTATAATAAACTTTACGTTATGTTAAAAAACAGTGTCATTGAAATAAATGCACAAAATATTCAATACTTAATTCGACCCCCTTTTTTCGCAATCACTTGATCAATACGGCCAGGCATAGATGCAATTAGCTTATTGATAGTAGTGATGGGTACGGCATAAAATGCAATTATAACTCTAGCTTGAAATTCGTCAAATGATTGTCGAGTTACTTGTAACTCTTTGACCTGTTTCTCTATTATTGTAGAAACAATAGGAAACACATTTTCGATGCAATTAAGGTCAGGGCTTTTTGGCGACAGAGGTAATGAAATGGAATTTGTTTTTGCCATCGCAGCTTTAGCCAAGGCTGAGTTCTGACATGGACAGTTGTCTTGCAGGAATAAATTGTTCTCTCCCTTCTGCGCCACACGAAACATACGCGGAAAATGCTCTTCAATGAACGAAGCAAAAAACTGACCAGTCATTTTCTCGTATGGGTGACAAGCGATAACACCCTTATTGTAGGAGATGGCCACAATCAACTTCACATATTTGCCACCAGTCCCCTCTTTTCGTCCCTTTGCTAAACAACCGGTAGTGAGACCTTCACACGGTTTTCTCCAAATGCGTGCCTTTGGCGCTCGGGCCTGGTCTAATGGATTTCTCTTGTAGGTAAAAGAAGTGGCATCAAGAAAGAATCCGACTTGTGTTGTCCACACATCAGGGCTGTACTCTCTTTTCGTTCTCCGAGCAAACTTCAATCTTTTTACCATATCAGCAGTGGTAAGGAGACCTTTTTTTCGTGACTGCAAATAATGGTACCCCTCAGAGTTCAGAAACCGTTGTACTGTTCTTACGGAGACCTGGCTTGATAAGATTCCTGCTTCTTCCATGAGCCGTTTGCAAGTGAAGCTCCCTTCCCTTTCTCGTAAACGCACTATCGACCTCAGTAATTGTCTTTTCTGTCTCGCACTCAACTTAGGACGTGGCCCCGTTTTAGCGCGTTCCTTACAGTCAATTTTCGCAACGAACCGTTCTTTCCTGATTCTCCACACACTTCCACGCGAAATTTGACAGATTTGTGCTACTGCACGTATAGACATACCCTTAACGTTGCATAAATAATATACACGAGCTCGCATCACGCTATTGATAACAGACTTGAAAGCCATCTGAAATTGTATTGTCGGTCGTCCTTACCCAGTGGAACTATACTTCTTATTCTATACTTTTTACTTGCCTCCCTTATATACAACCCAAAAACCACAAATAACCCTAAATTGTTACATCACATCCCTGAAAATAGCAATGTTACGCAAATACTATTTACACACAACACTCTCCGTCATTCGTGCCTTTGATTTCATTTAATCATAATTGTTGTCAATCAACGCCTCAACGATTATCTCCCAAATACAATCCCCGTCATATTTAGTTGGGACATGTCACGCATAACACATATTTACCCCAACATTCGCCGTCCTTCCCCCCAATGTTGAATTTTGCGGCTTTGTGGTCATTAAATGGCAAACCAACATTGAGGAGGGAGAGAGAAGGCACGGAGACGCGATGTGTCCCAACAAATGTGACGAGGATTGTAGCCTCGCTTTGATAGAGAGGCTAAAGGCAACTCGGAAATGGCCTATTTGCCACCTTAGAAACGAGAAGGAAACTGGGCCGAGTGAACTTTCGCAACGACTTCTGGGATTGTTACTGGGGACAGAGACAAAAGAAGCGTCCCCTGTAACGATCCCAGAAGTCGTTGCGAAAGTTCACTCGGCCCAGTTTCCTTCTCTTTTCTAAAGTGGCGAATTAAGATCGGGTTTCCAAACCACCGTCACGCTGATGATCTCCTTTGTTCAAATTTGATGAATTATAAATGAGTTTGAGAATATCAAAGAAACAACCCACAATTCGTTTGATTCGCTCTGACGAAAGGCTAACGTTTGAAACGTCAGCTTTTGAAACTCTTTACGTCAGCCTATTTACCTTATGACCTCAATTGATACCAAATTCTAGTGTCTCATTATTTTGGGGTTTACATTGATGCAGGTACGCCGGTATTTTGGCTACATGCGAAGAATTGTGGCTGGCCTGATGTACGTTTCGCCTCTGCCAAGGGACTCATCAGAGATCTTTGTGAATCGTTAACTCGTCGAACATCACGTGGTGTCAAATTCCCGCTAACATCTAGTGATGTACGAGGAGTTAAGAATTCTGAAAGGTCTCTAACAGGAGTCCCTTGGCAGGGACGACACATACGTCAGGCCAGCCACAATTCTTTCATGGGTTGCATGAACTTTATAATATTGTCTTTTTTGGCTTCTTTAGGTGCATGACATACCCCATTTAGATTAAAAAAAATAAACATAATATCGAGTACACTTCAACGTGGAGCATGCAAACACACAAACAAGAACGCAGACCAAGGAAGCTTACTTTAAAGGCCGTATCTTCATGAGGCAAATCTTTTACTTTTGTGTAATCCGGGTAACGACTTAAAATAACTTCTATTATTGGACCAGCCTGAAAAACAACCGGAATAAAGATGTTAAAAGGTTGCAATTGACCTTAAAACCTAAAATCGTCTGCTTTTTAGTATTCTTATGCTCACGGAAAAGAAGCTACAACAGTCTGCAGCACTGAGGTAAAAACACATGCTGCATGGCGCCGAGCGATTTTCAGGTGAAAATTGTATACAACTCGCACCATATAGCAATGTATGTGGCTAAGATTGTCGTAGGGTTTTAAGAGACGCAGACAGCCCAGTGAACCAAAGAGAACAACACTACCTCTAAACCAAACTCAAAAAAATCCAGCTCATTCTCGTGATAAACTCGTGAGTTTTCCAGTGTGTGATAAACATGGACAACGTCACCCTCCACAACGAGCCTGAAATAAGTCACAAAGAAAGGAACAACAGTTCAGGAATTCAGGAGGTATTATTTTTGTGGAGGGGGAGAGGGGGGGGGGGGGGGGGGGGGGGGGTAGGGAGAATTAAAAATCGGATTGGTGATCTCAGCCGGATCATATGGACTCCTCACGACCAAAGAAAAGAATGAAATCCGCAAATGATCACAAGATCAAAACCCGCAAATAGTTACGAGCACTGAGTTAAACCGCGGACTGGAGCGATTCAAAAGAGGCGGGAGCGTTAAGGCCCGGCCAAACGAACGCAACATTTCAACGCAACATCTTGCAACATTGTTGCGCGCAACGTGTTAACACGCGTTTGGCCACCCTGTTACAACATGTTGAATGGTGTCGGATCAAATTTGACCATTTTTAAACTTGATCCAACACCATCCAACATGTTGCAACATGTTGCAGCAGGGTGGCCAAACGCGTGTAACACGTTGCGCACAAAAATGTTGCAAGATGTTGCGTTCGTTTGGCCGGGCTTTTAGAGCCAAGGCCCCGACGTTTTGCGAAACCAAAAAAGCGCCTAAACACTAAACAAATATTAAAATTCAGCACTCGCCCACCAAACCTACAGTTTGGTTGAAAGCACGTTACATGCTTTTGTCCAATCGTTATTTTATTTTTTGTTGTTTTACTGGGGTTAGATGTGGTACTGAACTATAATTTTCCTTTGGAAACGATAAAAAAGCATTAACTACACGAGTGTATGTCACTCGGTCCCTGCGGTGTGTGTTTTAACGGGGTTCGACTGTATTTCAGCTCATGCAGTTATGCTGATTACATCAGTGCAAATATGCAGTAGACTGCAAGCGGTCTCTTATTCTTCTTTCAGTTAGTCGAGCGATCGAGCGTGCGATCTACGAGCGGTGAGCGGCGACGCTGATTTCCCTTTCGTAAACGGCCGATGCCATTTTTAACGGTCGATGCCATCATTAGCATTCATTAGTAACCAAGCCTTTTGTAATGGTCGATGCTATTTCTCTCTAGTTTATGCCTGGATTGGGACGAAAATAGGCTATCATTATTAGATAAAATTGGGCCTAGGTAAAGCGATTATTAGATCTAGATTCGCGGTTAGGTACGATTTAGGGTTAGGGTGACCCGTTATTGATATATATTAAGAAAGCATCTTTTATAATTAAATTTTTCGTGGGTTTGCCGGATCAACCCAGTGGTCTAGTGGTAAAGGAGAGATGTTAGCATGCAGAGGTTCCGGGTTCGATTCCAGGTAATTAATTGCATTTTTCTTTTTCTGATAGAAAAAATAATTCTTAAATTTGTGAAAATTGTTCTAAGTGTCGCTAAAATGGCATCGACCGTTTACGAAAGGGAAATGTGCAGCGGCGACTAACTAAAAGAAAAATAAGAGACTACTCGCGGTCTATAATGCAAAGGATAAATGTACCATGTTCTTTCTACACGACAGCACTTATCATTTAGTTTAGAGGAAAGATGTCGAGCATTTATACCTCGCAACTCCTTTCCGTATTAGTCTAATTTCTGTCTCCTCGTCAATTGTAATTTTGTCAGAAATCTTGCCATCGTTCCAGGATGAATCGCTCCCAAAAACACTTTTTCTCGTTTCTCCTAAAACAAACCACAAATACGTTTGAAGTTCTACAAGATACAATCGATTAAATACCAACTGCTGTAACAACAAATTTATGGTAAAAACGACACAGGACAAACCAAATCGAATAACAGCGTTCAAACTCTTTAGGCCTTGAGAGCGCACAATAATTTGAGGCAAAAAATGGGACAAGAAGCACGAGTTATAAAAATTAGCATATATTCCAATGAAAATTCAGTAAGATTCAAACTCTCTGATAGCGCACAAGGATTTGGGATAAAAAGAAAGCAAGAATTTGAACTTTGGACACCCAGTGAAGTTTTAATGAAAATTCAAAATATGCAAACTTTTTACCGGTAAGAACGTATGAGAGCCTTTGAAGGACCTCGGATTTTTTTTACAAAGCCTTTTACGGCTATATTGACCTTAATGTTGAAGACTTTTGTACTTTTGTAAGCCATGGCCGTGCTCGTTTAAGTAAGAATCCCCGCATCTTTCTTAAAGTTCCCTTTTGTAAAACCAGCACTTTCCAATCTTCTTACTTCAATCGCACTGTAAATCTGTGGAACACTGTATATAAAATAGCTCTTCCAAGTAGTCTCCTTAGTCCCGGCTCTTTTAAAATTTTTCTCACTCAGTTGTATTCCTCTTTAGTTAACTGGCTCTGCTTTTTTTTATGTAGATATGTTATGTACGTGGTCACTGTTTCGTACCTGCCCCTGTCACCCTAATTTAATTACTTAATTTTGTTATTAACTTTTGGTCTTTTATTATCTGGTATCAGAAATCCATAATCGGGTTGAAACGTGCAACTGTCTCTTGTACACTTGAAAACAAGCTTCCGATTATTCAATTTGCTAAAACGTTGTTACAGCCATATTTGGAAAATCAAGATAAAAATATTAACCAATCAATTCGCTAGAACACTAACTTGCTTCCAATCTTGAGGGACTGAGGGGTTTCCAAATATGGTACTAAGCAAAAAATGAATATTCGGAAGCTGTGAATGCGCGTTACACGTTTCAACCCACTTACAGGTTTCTGCTAGTATTTAACTATATTTTAAGTTTCTTGGGTAGGCGCCGCGCATGGGGCTTCACGTCCCATTTGCGCCTTTTCCTTTGGTCCATCCTGTTTTTGTAAGTTTTTGTTCAACAAAGTTGCTAAAAAGGGCAGTCAAACACTTGACGAGCGTGCATAAAAGT
The DNA here is from genome assembly GCA_024195265.1 of Dendrophyllia cribrosa. NCBI lineage: Eukaryota > Metazoa > Cnidaria > Anthozoa > Scleractinia > Dendrophylliidae > Dendrophyllia > Dendrophyllia cribrosa. The sequence goes on along the minus strand of JAJLRJ010000006.1, from coordinate 10,360,742 downwards.
TAAGAACGCGATTTTAAACATTCGTTAACTCAAGGCGACTGTTATTATCGTTTGGGTTATATACGGAATTAGGCAGACGAAATAGTTTTTAAACAATGAATCTGTACGTTAATAACAATTCTCAATTCCGTCGTTTTTTCACTTACCTTCGGTTAGAACTGGAGGCAAACAGTCACGAAGAACACCCACTGCCAACTGAGCACAAAGAAAAAAAAAAGAAAGTTTAATTTTAATCCTATTCAGACTAGCCTGCGAATGCAGCCGCCTCGAATCGTTCGAGGCGGCTATATTCGCAGCTATATTCAGACCAAGCTTTACTTTTTTTTTGGTCTTCGTGCCCCTGGGGGGATGACGTCATATGTCGCGGTTATTGCGTTGGCATTCGGAACGATCGCCATTTTCATAGTGGCTCCGCCATCTTCCATTTCCATCATGTTAGAAAAGAGGCAAAATTGAATCAAAGTTAGTTATTCAAAATCAAAAGAAAAATGCTAAAATGAACTTAAATTGTGAAATTTTATTTACCACAAGGAAATCACGAGGTTTGGTGAGTATCGGTTGAATGCTTCTTGTAACAGCTATGATCATTGCAACCGTCACTTCAGCAGTTCTAACTTTCATTTGATAATGTACGTCCGGTTGAGCTGTAAGTAAATTATGTTCAGTTTGTCCGACTAGTATTAAAATTCCAGAAACCTTCTGAGTTCACGGAGTGAGTCGAACCCGCAACTTTTTTAGCTAGCTCAACATAAACCTCCCCTCGTGAGGTCGTTCAATAATGCTCAGAATAAACATGTTTTGATCACGATTTGCGCAATGCGCCGCCTGATGTGAACACTTTTCACACTGAGACATATTTCATTTGTTATCAGACTAAACATGTGTTGCCTTAGTGTGAACACAGCATTAGTTAAAGATGGGGCATCCTTGTGAATAAGAGAGTCATCCAACATGCTGTGACTCTGCAGTGGATTGGGTGCGAATGTATTACGGCCTTCAAAATAACCACTGCGGTCAAACGAGAAAAATTCGCAAAAGTTAAGCAAAGTACTTCAAAGTTAAGGTTGTCATTTTCACTGTTTAAAGTTTCATATATTACCAATACACTGTCAATTCACGAAACATTTTAAAAGTTTACTTAAAAAGTTCTAAGCGTTTGAAAACTATGAACTGCAGAATTGTCGGCGCCATTTGCCAACACAATTTTGCTCAGGCACGAAGCGTTTTGGTCAGTTTTATTTTGAAAAAGATGAAAAGATAGTTACATAAACTAATTATTTTATACATCCTTGCCCATGTTTCCACTTAATATTAAATGAAATCCCACTAAATAAAACGAAAAACGTCTCGGACGTTTGACCGCGGTGAAGGGTGCGAATGTATTACGGCCTTCAAAACAACTGTGCAGTTTTGTGTGCAGTCATGCACAACTTCTCCCCAGGGCCTTTCTCCACTCCCTGACGGGGCCAAAAAACAAACATGGCTACCAATCGCTGGAAATAACCTCGTTAAACGCCAGATTATCGGTGTCACGTGACAAAATACTCCACGATTCTTGGCAGCCTTGTCCAGGCGTTTCTATGCCCACCCCACCAAAAAGCGGAGAAGGCCCTGGGGACCAGGCTTGATTCATGCATTGTACCTGGTCAGCAGCTGCATCCACCGGAGCATGTGAAACTAATTTCATCATCAGTATCTCGACTTTCTTGAGGAAGTCTGTTCGCTCTTTGGTGTTCTAAACATAATGACAAGATGAGAAGGTAAACATGACAAAAACGACATGATACGCGCGATAAAGATTAAAGATTACAGATAATGCTAATTTATCATAATTCTGTGAAACACTAAAATAAATACCATGAGCGCTTACTGGTATTTCACAACTTGATGGGGATAGAAAATGTTATTTTCTTTTTTCATTAGGTAAGTGAATGTGAGAGGGGTCGAAAGAACTACGGAAACACAAGTCTTCAGCATACATGTAGCGTTGCTCGTTCTTCTAAGCTTACATTTGTGATTGACCAAGCTTTTGCAGTCAAGATGGCTGGATTTTGACCAAATTCTCTTTTTGCTTAAATTGTATGGACCATTTCGAAAAATAAAAAAATAAAAAAACGTGTGGAAGAGTTTTTCATTTTTGTTTTATTTTAACTATTCATTTTAATAAATATCTTATTTTGACGAAAACTGGGGTGTTGGATCCGAAAATCCTGATGAAAAACTCTTTGAAGTGTTTTTAAAATATAGAACAGTGAAGCGTACCGACTCTGAATTTGCCACACCCATGTAGTCAAGATAATTAAGTGGTAAACCCTGACGGAATTCAAGATCTTCCTCAAATGCAACTTGTAATGCTCCTGGAATTAACTGTAAAGATAAATAAAATAGAAGTTTTTCAATATTAAACCAATTATATTAAACAACAAGTACAGACTCAGTTTCTTTATTTATCTATGTACCAATTTATTTATCTCCGTATTTTATTTGTAATGTGATTTCTTATTTATCTATTTATTTCTAAAAGCACCCGCCTCGATTAGCTTGATGCTACCTGCGGGTGCCTATAATTTTGCATATAATTTATTTGTTTAATAAAATGATGATGAAAAAATTAAAAAAAAAAAAGTATGTGTGCCTAAAACCGGCGTGCCCTAAAACCGGCGTATTTGCGTAAGCGATAAATTTTCCTCCGTAAATGAAATACGACGAAAAACGAAATGTCCGATGTTTTATTGATTATTCCTCTTTCAAAAGACGAATTTCTGGCTCTTCGACTATTCTCCAAGGCTCGAAATTCAATTCTGATTACAGGTAAGTAAATTCGTCTTCGGGTTACTTTAGGACCCGCGAGCAAGTCAACCATTTTGAGAATAACAAGAAAACTAGTTCATTATAACATTTAAAATTTTGAGAAGTATAAGTTGAATGTAAAAATTGCATACAGGGAAAATTTGGGCTCACAAACGTTCTTTTGAGGTAAGATATATTGAACAATGTATTTTTATGCCGGTTTTAGGCACACGTACTGTACATGATGTGCTGACTAACGTTCTAAATCAAAAGGTAATTTAGGTCGCAATGGAGGGGAGTGCTTGCGTTATTGGTGTCCTCTGCATGAATAAGGGCTTGAATTGCAAAATGTACTGATGTAACATTTGAGTGTGCCAGCAGAGATGACTATAGATGTGCATTTATTATTTAAAAGAAAGCTTGTGAATTGTATCTTGCTATGATTTCTGTGCTGTTTATAGATGATATCCTTAAGTGACCAGTCAACTGAAACCTATTGAGTAGTGCTTTCTTGTAGTAATAATGGTCAAATGAAAGCTCTCGTGCAGTACTGTCTTTAATAGGGGGTTGGTCGGTTTTTAATATTTTAAAAAACATACTTATTACTTTTTTGAAGTTTTGAATTTGCAACTTTTAGAAAAGAAAAGGGTTAAGAAGGACTTCAAATACTGACCTTTTCCATAAAATCGACCCAGGCATTCTTTTGATAAGTTGACAACGTAATGTGTAATGAATGTGTGTCACTTGGAGTGTCAGCCTAAACAGCAAAAAGAAAACATAAAAAATCAAAGGCTACTATGAGCCAACTTGTGAATACAAAACATTCGATTACCCTCCCCTCTCCTAAACATTTTGCTCTACCGACCCCCACCCCCTGTGTCCAACTCCCTACCCTCCCCTCCCTCCAATGCCATCACCATGAGTAAGGCAGGTGACCATTACATTTTGTGGGCTCAATGTTCACCGACCCTTCCCTTCCCTTAGGCATTTTGCTCCACTGCCCCCCCCCCCCCCCCCCCCTACCCCCTGCATCTAACTCTTCACTCTCCCCTCCCTCTAATGCCATTTCATGGGTTAAGCCAGGTGATCATAACATATTGAGGGATCAATATTTACAGCCAATCAAGTGATTGAGTGACATTTTGTCTGACTGCTATTAACTCATTCAATATGTATCTAGAAATTTGTATCTAAAATGAATTGTGGAAAGTACAACTTGGGAGGCGAGGGAGAGGGGGGGGGGGGGGGGGGGGGTTATATCCAATGGACTTATATGCAGAATTTATTAATTTTTGTACTGGCCATTTACAGTAGCTAATTTGTTTTCAGGCAAAAATTAAATATGAACCCTAGACATTTTAACATACAAAATCCACAGGCCACCCAAGTACAAACCCCTTCATTTACAACCTAAATGTTCCTAAAGGATGAAATCTCATAGTTGTTTTGGAGCTGTCTCCCCTCCAGATCTGAAAGAGGGTCTGAGTTTCCTCAGTACACCCAGGGATCTTTTTGTAGAGTCTTTTGTGATCTTCTGGGCCAAAATAAGTCTTATAAATAAACTACCATTACCAAAGCTTCAACAGCAGAAAGATGACAATCACAAACCTGATGAATTGTTCCTCTTGGAAAATAAAGAACATCTCCAGCAGAAAGCTCTGTGTCAAGTATAGGTTCACCAATGTCCTCCTGGCTGAAATTAGCTGCAGAAAAGTCAATTATTTAAACACTAGTTAAACTTTCATCTACATTTAACTGTATCTAAAAAAAGGTTAAAGAATCCCAGAATCTCAAAATACTCACCACTGGAATCTCTTGGTAATACTTCTATATCACATCTGCAGAACATTAAACAGGGTTTTCAATAAGAATTGTAGTAGCAGGAGACTAGTGTAAAGTAACAGGAGAATATTATGAAAGAGCGAAGATAGGCTACATATTGCCATTGAAATTAAGCCGGAGAATTCTGCGTAGTAGACGGAGAATTCTCCGATCTCCGATGCCTAATGAACACCCTGATTAAATAAATACCATTTGATATAGCATTCTAGATTATGCAAATACACATCAAAACGAGTGCAAATATGACACATTATTACACTCTTCTGACCGCGCGCTGGGAAAAACAGCTACAAAAACTTAGTTTTAGGAGAAGATTACTGTCGTATAATTATTAAGCAATTTATTCAGAAAAAAGTTGTGTAATATGGCTGGGCATTTTTACTCGTCAGTTTTTATTTTTTAGAGCCTTCTGACTCGTAAAAATACTTAGCCATATTACACAACTTCACGCTGAATAACCTCTATTTATTAACTTCAGTGAAATACAATGATTACTCCCACTGCAGAAAAAAATCATGTCTCGACACATTTGAAGATATTAATTTTATCTTCACTGCGAACACTGTTCAATGATATAATCAATATATTTATGTTAGCTACAACCATGTTTGCCCTACAATCGAAACATCTTCGGATCTACCTCGGAAATCTTCAGATTTAAATATAATTGGCAATCTTGAGTTCGTAAAATTTAGGAAAGTGATTGTAAACATTTTGTTCAACCTTCCGACAGCATTTGGAGAATTTTTTAAAGTCTTTGGAAATCTTCAGAAAATTCAGAAAATCTTCAGAAAATTGCTTAACCCATTCACACCTGAGGATTTTTACGTTTTTGAGTGATTTTCTGCATACACACGCCCCATAGGATTTCGTGACTTCGTATTTGGAGTTACCATTGAAAGTGCTGCTGTTCTAAAACACTGAAGGCTCGAGTTTACTGGAAACGTCATTGTGACGATCTCATTTTGCTTCGTTGATTTGCAATAAAGGGTCCAATATTTATTATCTACGATTTTTGGTAAGTTCACAGCCATTTTTCATCTTTAGTAGCTGCCTGGTGAGCATCATTAAGCTTGGAGGTAGTTCTGAGTCCACTTCTCAATGAAGCGAGTTAGGTGTTGTACTTTGTTTACGAATTTGGCTCGTTGCTCGTTGAACTGGAAAAATGGCCGCCTGGAAGCGAAGTGGCTTTGGGACTCGACTCTGGATGAATTTCTCGACCTACCGCGGCATATTTTGGAAGTTGCGACCACAGGAGAATACAACAAGCGCGAAATTTCGGCGGTGGGTCGGAGTGGCTGTGGACTTAGTATAAATATGAAATGTGTGGGGAAAGAATGGAACGCTGTCAAAATTTTTGGCTTTTTCCCAGCATGCAGTGAGGTGGTGATGTTGAAAATCGAGGCAAGGTGAGTATGCACTAGTATAAGAAGCTGTAGCTAGGCCCGAGCAACGAATAAGAGCAAAAAAATTCACTGCTAAGCTAGGACTAGGACTGAATTTTGCTGTAAATGATGACTTTTGGGTTTGCCACGATGATTTGAATAAAAAAAACTAAAGGCAAAAACGTGATTTTTGTTGTTTTTCTATGACGTTAAAAACGGTAATTTTTGTTATTGTCCAAATTCAAACGCTGATATTCTGCAAAAATCGCTGACTTTTTTGTGTTTATTGGGTATCTCAATTTGAAAGACTTTCTAGTCAATGCTCACAACTGCTAGTTAAGGCAATGTTCGCACGATTGAGAAAGTTACAATTTTTTAAAGCAGTGGAGTCTTGTACGGGCGGTTACGGGCGGTTCAGGTGTCAATGGGTTAAAACTTTGTAATTTGCGTCATTTATAATCCAAGGCTGCTTAATTTATAAAGATGTGAAATTTATCTTCTCGTGTCATTTGTTGCACTCATGCACTGGTGAGATATCGAGTTGAACAATGGAAGAGAAATTTCATACATGTATGTTATCTCCTCCCACCCATGTACATGTAAATGTACATGTATTACCTTTACTTAATAGAGTCATGTTAATGAGGTAGTGAACAGCATCACAGTGCAACATAATCTCAAAGTACATGTAATGGTCACCCAAAAGTAACTGCTACCAAAACAATAACAGCCTTGTACAGCTGCTACCATAATTCTGAATTCTACGTGTACAGTATGTGAAACGATATCTACATGTACATGTATGTGTAAACAAATTTCGCCTTGTAATATTAATGCCTTATCAATATAAAAGGTGATGAGAATTAAGGACATGATCACACAAGATGAGTTCTCTTGATATCCAAACAATTTCTCCCCACTACTTCTATGGGAAATGTATAGGACAAGAAATGAGAATTTAGATTTTGATGTTAGGGATTAAAGGGTTATTAAAACACAAAAGAACCTGGAATTTGGGAACTTTCAAGTAACAATTGAAAATAATGTTAATAATCAAATTAATACCTGTGGTTATAAAGTCTCCAGTGTTTTCTGCCTTCCAGTTGCACAACAAAAGCTTCAATGTCATCATAATGTGGAGCAAATCCTTGGGAGCCAGGTGGAGTCAGATAGCTGGAAAGAAAAGTAAAAAATTTTGATAAACTACATCAGCCTATAATACTAGTTAGGCGAATAGGTAGACTCACACAAAGGTCATTGGCTTACATAGTAATGGTAAAAACGTAGTCTTCATTAGTCTAACAAGATAGTCTTAGACAAATCCTTACACATTTGCACCAACCAAGCAACCAAAATATTCCTGTAAAAGGGAAGTCAACTTCCAAACTGATTGTGAAAAAGCTTGAGGATTTAGAAACCTGACAGAACAGCCATTCTGAAGAGCAAGAAAAAATAATATAATTTATTAAGAAAATTAATTATTATTATTATTATTATTATTTAAAGTTGATAACGTAGGGAGTGGTCACCCAATCTCCCGAGCCAGAGGCCCATGTAAAAAATGTTTGACAAAAATACTAACAATTTATTATGTTAAAATACAATTTAAATTATAAAACAAAAAAATAACTAATCTAACTAGTACTCCAATATACATGTACTATCCAAAAACGTAAGACAAATGTTTAAAAAATGCACCTATAGCTATATTATTTAAAAAGTTATAAAAAAGTGAATGTTGAATGTATTGTGTTAATAATAAAAAGCTAAAATTAGCAAATACACATAGATTAGGAAGTCCAGGTCTTAGAGGCATTTGCTACACTGACAACTGGCAAATTTGGCGCCCTTTAAATTACATGTAGCGATCGAAATTGTCAGTGTAGTGGCCAATTTGGAGGCAGCTGGTAGTTGCAGGTTCCAAAAATGAGAAATTATAAGTAAAAAAATGAATTATGATTGTGAAGACTGCATGTTGTATGATGGTTGTAAAAGTAAAAACACTGAGACCGCAGAGTGCTACGTAAGTTATATGATGTGACCCGCTTAGTGTAAAAAAAGCTCCTCGCATCCTAATTAAAAATTTTAAAGCAAGGGTGGTGAATCAAAATTTGATTTTAAAACAACAATACATACATCATAATAATCCCAAACAACAGGAGCAAGTGCTCTGCCTTTGGGATTATGGGTCTCTCTCACTCCATTTTTATATGAAGTCACATCCAAGTTGACTGAAAACCGAACTCTGCGCTGAAATGTTCAAGGAAGAAAGAACAAAGTTAACACAAAATAAAAACAAATTTATGATTACCTTGTTGGTAGGGTATGGACATTTTCTGCGACCATGCATTAAATAAATAAAGGTTATCCTGCAAAAGGTTGTGTAATTACAGCTGAGTATTTTTTTTTTCTTAATTAAGGTAAGAAAAATAAAATAAAAACTGACAAGTAAATATTTCACTGAATATTAAATTGTTTATTACTTTATGAGAGTGTAAAAATAAACATTATTTTAATATATACAATAATGACTGACAGTCCTAAAGGAAGGAGTGAATTATTTTTCCTGAGAATCTTAAAATTCACTGTTTCCCAAGGGATCAGTCATTAATTAAGAGATTTGATATATAACAGCAACACAACACATTTGATAAAAAAAACACAGTTTGAAAAATGTGCCAAGCACTCGAGGTAATCATGCCACCTTTTGTCACGGTCTGATCACAGGCAGTGACAGTGCTAACAGTCATGTCAAAAATGTTGCCCGCTTTCGCAAATGTTGCCGGCCGCTCATGGACATTTGGCAGGACACAGTTTGTTTGTAAGATGTCATGTGACCATAGAAATCAACCAATGAATGTGTACATTGTATTAAGAAAAACTTCAGCTATATATACACCTTATTCATAAATGGTGGCCGATTTATTATTCTTTTATATTCATGTTAATCAGCCTACCTAGCCTCACTTTAGAGCAAATATTCTTTTGAATTTTGGCCATGCTGACGAGGCTTGGTAGGCTGATTAGCATGAATATAAAAGAATAATTAATCGGCCGCCATTTATGAATAAGGTCTATAACATGTCATATTTGAACTCTACAATCAATGATATGTCCAATTATATTAATATATTTAGCAGTTACCTGTCTCAGGATATCATCAAGTTCTTTGGTACTGAACCAACCATCATTATACGCTGTCTGGTGTCTCTTAATCAACAAGGGCTTTTGTTCCCATAAATCACTAAAATTGAAGATTTTTACAATTTAAGTATAAACAAAAATAATGAAACATTTTTACTGGTTTGAAACAGTCCCAAATGTTCAGCAATTAGGTACACAATATTATTAGGAACAAAAAAAAACAGTTTAGACATTGCAATTTGGCCATGCTAATTTACATGTATATACATGTCAGTTGTTTGATAAAGCTTGAAAATGGGCCCTCTATCATGAGTATTTCTGAAAAAGAATTTAAGTCAAAACAAAATGCTTTTCATTGATAAATCGACTACCTCAGAGACTGGAATGACAATTTATATTAAAAAATGATCAGAGAGGGCCACAGTTAAAAATGAACAAAGTGAAAATGGATGAGGTACTAGGTCAAGACGAGGTGCCACGGGATAAGGAGACGCACTATAATCTATGATTACTACTAGTATTTAATTTAATTTATAGCAAGAACAATGGTAGACACTGAACAAATTTAGTGCAATGAAAAATACTGCGCAATTGGTAAAATATAGGTGGTTTTCACGTTACGTCATGGCGGCCATGTTGGTCCACACCTACAAAAGAATTTTAATGAACTTCTTTTGTTATGTGCACCAACATGGCCGCCTTGGCCTTTGTAATTTGAGTCCCACAGGACTGAAGGTCGCGTGAGTGAAAACCATCTATTCTTAATTTTGTGAAACATGAAATGATTATTAATAGAACACCAAGAGGAAGATAAGAAGTGATGTTTCGAGGGAACTTCAACCATTATCAGTTTTTAGCAACACAAGCTGGAAAACTTCAATTTATGACAAATGAACTGAACACAGACCTTTAGCAAATCAACTAAAAAGTTCTGCTTATCGACTTATCCTCTCAATGCCTGCAGACATGAGTGCTTGTTTACTTTGAAGCACCGAGCACTTTCTCGAATGGCTACACATTTAGAAACATATATATTGTGCTGTACGTAGCATTTACCAAAGTCTTGAAAAATCCATTTGAAGTCCACAGATTGGTTTTAATTTCCCATACTGAGTTTGAAGTCAAAGAATTGTTTTGCGTATTCACGAGATAAAAATGACCACAAAGTGACATCATATAGCTTGGTATAGCAACTTCAAGGTCAAAAGAGATTATCATAGCATCTATAGTTTTATCATGTTTAAATAAAATAATGTTGTTGTTGTAGTTGTTGTTTATTATTTTAAACAAGAACTATACATGTATAAGTTGTGAAACTAGGCTTAAAGCATACATAAGAAATTAAGAATTTGAAGCATAGCCAGTAGTGTAACTGCTCCACAATCGAAGATTCACTGTGACACTGTAGAATCTATTGGCTGTTTATTCTTCATTTCGTACATGTAGTTGTAATAGGAGGCTTTTACGTATAGCTGTGAAAAATGAAAAACGGCGCGAAAACCATTATCAATATCATCAGGGATGTAGCTAAGATATCCAACAGGTGGACTTGTTCATCACAGGTGAAAAATTTTGGTAAAAAAGAGAAAGAGTTAAGCAGACACAGTTTTCCAGGCGGAAAAAATCAAGAAAACTTAGTCTTTAGGCGGTTATTTTTTCTGCCTTCCGCCTATTAATAACATCCCTGATCGTGAAACTAAAAATCAATTTATAACAAAAGAAAAAGGAAAATGACGAAACAAAACATAAGTAAAACAAACTTACATTAATGCTGGATTTGGCAAGAGTTTCGATCGATAACAATTTCCTTTTCTTTCTATTAGAGGAACAGATCATTAAACACTGCATGCACAAGTGATTGTGAAAGACTGCTTAAAGGTTTCAAATGACATAGTAACATGAGTGACGGATCACCGTGAGTGACGGATCACCTTGTGTGACCAGAAAAATGACTGTAAAACAAATCATAACAATTGGATTAATTCTCGTGGCTTATTTAGGGGCACTTACAAGTACCACTACTGAATGTAGTCTTACTTTTCAGACATAATTTTATGTTTCACCGTAAAAGCACTTACAGCACTAAATAATGCCCTGGGTTTAATGAAGACACCACGAGTTCAAGCTGTGTACAGCTTCTTGTTAATAATATTATTGCTATCTTTCCTCTTGGGTTCCCCCCCCCCTCTCCCTGCCCCCCCCCCCCCCCTCCCATCCTGTACCCTCCACCAACCTCCCACATAGTATTGAAGAACTTTTTGTATCAGCCCCTCAGAAAAATAGGACATAACATTTTTTACCCCAACCCCTCTATCTAAAGATGACAGGATTACTTCCCTGGAAATTTTTGTTTGCGATCTTTAATCATTAAATGTTTAATTGTATTGTCTAAAGAGAGAACTAATTTGGCAACAAAATGGCCAGCAGTTGCAAAAAAAGGGAAAGGCTGTCATTGATGTGACTGAACATTAAGCCGCGGCCACATGTGCAATTTTTTTGCTTGCATATATGTAGGTGGTGCAATCAGCACATGGTGGTGGCTATACACGTGACAAATTTAGGTGAAAAAATGTTGCAACAAAGACCGCATGAGCGTGAGTTGGTAATTAAGGCCAAGTCTTGTTTTAGTTCTTAAATCTTATTGGCTGGATGCCCTGTAGTCGCATCGTAAGTTCAAGAAAAGGATTGCAGAGTGGCTACACGAGCGACATGAAAAATTTTGTCATAAAATTTACAACTCTTGCAACTTATTTCTGCGGTTTCTTCAGCTGTTGCATCCCATGTTCATGGGTGGCTACACATGGGATTTTTATCATGTGCTACCAATGCCACAATTTTTCAAAAATACGCTTAGACACTATCTTTGAAGAAGAATCGGAGAGCTTGATTTTTTGGTCGAAATTGGCAGCTCCATTGAAACAAACTAATCTATTAAAAAAAAACCTTGCCATCTTTAGGGGGATGCGGATAAAATATGGAACGTCCCAACATGTACAGTCTTGTACCTGAAAAATTTTCCAGGTTTTACTGGGCTTATTAACCAAGAGAAAAGCTTGTCAGCTTCTGTGTCGCTCTGCTCCAAGTTAACTTGATCCACATCACTTTGTAATGTTTCACTGAATGATTTGCACTCCGCCTTCTCTGGCAAACTATACACTGTTAGGTTACTTGCAGACTTTTCCAGACTACGATCATAGCTTCGATATCCATTTCTTTTGATCTTCTTCTTCCGGCTTGACAAAGTCAGGCTCTGCCGTAGTTTATTAGCTCTGCTTAACAACTTTCCTTTTCGTTTTTGTTTGGACTCCATCATATCCGGGCTGTTTTTCTCGTTATCGAAGCTTCCATTCGCGTCCACCTCACTGTTTAAACTTTTGCTGCTCGCGCTATCAAGTTTGCTGACTTTTTTCGAAACACGGCTTGTTGTATTTTCCGATTCCTCGTGTCGCCTCCTCTTTGCGCCAGGCGTCTTACTGACTTTTTCCTTCTCCCCCAGTGAAGTCCCATCTTCTTTTTTAAGCTGCGTTTGGTAAACACCGAAAGCTGAACGTCTTTTAAAACTTGATTTCATTTTGTAGTGTTAAGTATATTAAAGCAAAGCAATGCACATGGAAGATGGAAGATGGAAGAAAAAATTGATTCTCCCGCGAAATATCCCAGCGGATAGCGTACAAATCACTAAATTGGTAGTATAAGGGAAACAAAGTGTCCTAAAGGTGTGGTTACAAAGCTATTGTTAGTTTTCAGGGTGCCACAAAATGTCCTCAAAACCGAACGATTTTGTGAGACACAAATACTTTGGGAAAGCTCCGCGAACAACCATCCTCGGGGCTCATTTCATTGGAATTGGATACGTCCTTGTCATGATTACCCTCGGCCTCTGGTTAGAAATTTTTGAAGTGATTCCTTCTTTGTTTCAACACTCGAGACACCTGCTCACAGTCAATTTGGTTCTATTTATCTACGCTATGATCAACATTATTGGAAACTACTATTACCTAATAACTACTGACACCTCTTACAAGAAAGCTGATCTCTTGAATGAAGAGAGAGACGGGGTTTTCTTCTGTCAATCTTGCGAACAAAATTCACCTCCAAGATCACATCATTGTTCGTTTTGTGACAAGTGCGTTCTCCGGCGTGACCATCACTGCTTTTTCACTGGCACCTGCGTCGGTCACGCAAACACGCGTTTCTTTCTGGTATTCAATTTGTTTGTGTTCATCGCATCTGCTTATGTTGTTGTTATAAACCTTTTTTATCTACATCACAAGATTGGCCCTTTAATTCCGCTAAGCTTTGAAGGAATCTGCAAGGTAGTTCCATTGTTGACAGTGTTCAAACTCTGGACCGGAAGTGTCTCGCTATTTTTTTTCCTGGTGGTTGTCGTGACATGGCTTTGTCTTGTGCAAGTTCTTGGTTGTTCAGGATGTTTCTTCTTTCAAATGACATTGATTTTCTCAGGACAGACAACTTACGAATGGAGACACAACATATTTATATACGACCAAGGATGGAAGAAAAACTTTCTAGGCATATGCGGGCGTTTATGGTATCTTTGGTGGCTCTTCCCATTTTTTCAGCGACAGAAGCTGGCATCGAAAGAAGAAGACTATTTCACTCAGTATACTTCTAAGACATCAAAATATGTCTGAAAACAACTTGAGACCTCCGGCTCTGGCGCTTTACCGATAGCCTGTGTACAGCCACCCCTCCCTACTAACTGAGCAAACAAGGTGGCACATACAGGACTATGCATTTCTAGCATGATCTATGTAATATTGCTACTGACTTGTCCCCAGTTGCCTGTTGTCTCTCTTGGAAGTCCCAAGATCTGGTTGATTCCTGCGGGGGATAGAAACAGATGCAGCTACATGTTTTTGTAATGACAGGAAGGAGGAAACTGGGTGTCAATAGGATACTGAGAGATGACTGGTGACAAGTCAGCTATTTCAATGTGTATTACTAGCTTCATCAGACGTTAAATCATCATATATTTAACTGTAAGTTGGTCATTGGAGAAGTCTTAAAGTTTAATCCCACCAAAAATACCAGGTTGACAGTCTATAGGAGCTCTTTTTTTCTCGTCACGCTCATAGCTTCGCCTCTCACATTCTGTGAACACTAAAATGGAAAATAGTTACCACTGGCTTCCAGAGTATTTTTATCTTCGGCAAGAAACAATTTTTTTCTGGCAAAACTATGATAGCCTGCCTCAGATTTTGTCAAAATTCTTAAATACAACATAACCATTGGCACTGCTGTAAAAAGCACCTCACATTCACCAACACCAGCATCCAACCAGTTGGGGATCAAATTGTTGCCATGAAAACATCAAGTTACATGAACAATGAAATGCCATACCAAATTGTTGCCAGATAAATGTGAAGAAAGAACCACAAAGATTGGTGGCGTTTGCTTTAATATTACAAATTATGAATGTTAAAAAGAAAGCCTGGGTACTTTATCTGCCTCCCCTCTCCCCCCTCCAAATCAAAATTGCTATTATGGAATTTTGAGTTTTTGCGTCGACGAAGGAGACACTTCCTAATCTTGTCGGCTAGGCGGAACGAATTGAGAAAAATGTCGGTACCAAATCTGCGCCATCTTAAAACGTCACAATAGTATCCAGCATGCTTAGCGCGTCGTCTAGGCAGAACGAATCGAGAAAAGTGTCGGTACAAAATCTGTGCTATCTTGAAACGTCACAATAGTATTCCGCATGCTTAGCGCATGTTTTGACCTGCTGCCTCGTGCTCTGACAGCTCGTTTGACAACGTACAACGTTCCACAACTACAAGCCGGCCCTAAATTAAGAAAGAACCAGAAACATCCCTGAAATGCAAATGCCATGTCACAACGAGGTACCTAAGGAGACGCACTTTAATCTGTGATTACTTAATCAAGTTTTAGCTCTTATTTTGTCCCTCTAGTTAATATTTCTTTAGTTCAAAATAGGGGTCTGGAACCAAGATTAGAAGAAAAACAATTAATTATGAGTACGGACTGTCAGTCCTAAGAAGCTACAGCTAATAAAGCATCAGCTTCTCACTGCTTACGTTAACATTTAAAGAAGGCTGTAGTTCTTGAATGAGCAAAGTCACCTTAATTTTACAGTAAAAGTCCATTTTCCGGACACTACTATTGTTATTTATAATCAATATTTAGACAGAATTGTCCATTCAGCTGGAGCTGGTTTAAGTGAAGCCCTGTTAGACACTATAACAAAGGTTTTGTTGTTGTTGTTGTTGTTTGAAAAAAACGTAACTAAATAAAATTACATATTACAATGACTAATACAAATAGGAATATGACTACATATAGGAATTACTTAATTCAGTATTTGTTGGGCGTGTTGGAAGTGGTTCTTAAGCTTTCTTTTAAACTTACCGAATTCAGTTACATTCGTAAGGTCGGATGGCAGCATATTCCATACTCTAGGCCCGGTTATCCTAAAAGATCCTTGATATGTTTCTGTTTTTGCAAACGGTGGACAGAGTAAATGTTATTTCGAGTATTATACGAGTGTACACTATACGCATGGCTAAATTCATTGAGCAGGTACGCTGCAGCCAATTCATGTAAGCATTTAAACACAAGCAGGCAAGTTTGATAACGTCTGATTGTAGTGACGGCCAACTAAAGATATGCTTAAGTTCATGCTTAAGTTCAAAATTTTCTTGGACCTAAAATGAAAGATGTATTTAAAAGTGACTTCTAAAAAAGAAGAACGAACCATAGCCAGTGTACAACCACCTTGCAGCTCCCCTCAGGAAAAATCGGAGAAGGAGCGCCTGTAGCCTGCGTTGCAGTCGTATCCTTTCCGGGAGCGTGGGAGGCGCGCATGGAGCACGAAAAGGATCGCGCTCCATGCCTGCGCGCGCCTCCCGCGCTCTCGGGAAAGAAACGACTGCTACGTAGATTAATGCGTCTGTGTATCACCGTTGATAATCGTGTATGGATATCACGTAATTTTTCCCGGAATGTGTGGAAAATACACACGATTATCAACGGTGACTGACGCTCCTCCGATTTTTCCTAAGGGGCGGAGGCAGCTGTGCGCAGGCTAAACGAACCACAGCAATTTTTTTTCGATTTTTTAAAGACACGGGAGAAGAACTATGGTTTTTGAGCAATTTGGCCTGAAAACTGTAATTAATTTTGACAATTTTGGTTTGAAATTGGTATTTGAGTTTTTAAGGCAACCATGGAAACCAAAAAGAGAAAGAAAAGTAACCTAAAAATACCATTCGATTTACTACTTTAAGTACGCAAACGACGTCTGTAAACGAGTATGGAATATGGGTGGTGACTAGAATGGATACTCCAAAATAGGGTTGGACCACTTCGGACGCCTTATTGAGACTTATATAACGGAGTAACTGGTTAGCTTACAGTTGAGGTTGGGGTTAGCAGTTAAATTTAGGCCTAAACAACCCGAGAAGCTAGGTGGTACAACGGTAAGGTAGGCTATGTAAGCCTAACCCTAGGTGAGGTCACAGGTTCAATAGCGTTCCGCCCAGATTCTAAAAATAGAAAACTCGCGCAGCATCGTGGGATTGAAATGCGTACAAACATTCAAGAACTATGCAGGAAGCTACGGAAAAAGCAGGTGCTAGGAAGCACTGTTCTTGGGTACAACTCGACAATTATCCTCAACATGTGAAAAATCGTAAAAACTGGTGTTTCCGAGGCAGCCATTTTGAAATATTTGTCCGCATTTCGATCCCACAATGCAATGTTGCCAAATATGACGTCACCTGGGCGGAACGCTATACTGAGTGAGGATTTTAGATTTTCTTTTTTACACTTAAAAAATTATTGAAAATAAATTCTAAGTGTCGACATTACGTTATATAATTCTCAATAAGTGTCCGAGGTGGTCCAACCTGATTTTGGAGTATCCATTCTAGTCACGACCATGGAATATGGCGTAGTTTGGTCTGATATTGGGTCAGTATTTGGAGAACCGGGCAGCACAACCGCACCAAAAATTCCGAGGAGTACCATCCCCCCGGAGGGGGAGTTAGCGCTTGATGATCTGATTGTCACTGGCAGCCGCTGTTCGAGCGGTTGAGCACGCTGCACAAAAACATCGCACACACTTTTGACAGATGTTACAGGTGGCCGCAAAGGCCGCCTTTGCCAAATCTTTGGTACGGGTGTCAAAGGTGGCAAAGGCCGTCTTCGAGTTAAGTCAAATATATTTATATAGAGAGAGCCGGACGCGTATCAAAGTTATAGTTAAGGTGCTGTCAAATGTTGCTTTGGAAAAGTTAGTTTTGGTTCGCCTGTAAAGTAAAAGTATTTTAATGTTTAGTGGTTTAGTGCAGTTTTGTTGAACACACAACAAATCCCCGTGACATTGCCCATTAAACAGAGATATTTCATTTTTATCTCGTGAATATGCGAAGCGTTGAACGAGATATAATGTAAGGGAACAGATATGCAAATTTTCACTTGTTCCGTCATCTGTAAATGTTTTTTATTCCTCGGGTGTATTTCGTGTTATAAAAAGATGATTGCTGTAATTGAATAAGTAAACGTTTTTAATTTCCCAGTGTAATCACATCATCCAGTTGTTGTCTAGACAGTCTTATTTCACACAATGCATATTTATGTCACGTTAAGATGTTGTGGTTGTTTTAAATCTGTTTTACTCCTTGACTTCAAACTCAGTTATAAAAATTAATGCCGTTCTGTTGGCTTAACCTTACGTTGTTTGACCTTTACAAGATGGCTCTTAGAGCCCTTTGATAGTATGAGCATGCAGGCGAGTAGACGTTATTGATGAAGGCCCCGGGGGGAGGGGGAGGTACTCCCATATGAAGGCAATATAGGTATGTGCCGCGGAACACGCGCCATGGTTTTAAAGGTGGTCATTCCTTAAATAGGATATCTTTCTGGGCATTGTCTATTGTGATCCTTTGTTAGGGTTCCTTTAAATAGTATAAACTAAATTACAGTACCTAAAAATGTACCGAAAATAAATAAAAACGACCTGTACGCACAATTCTGAGTTACCCGTTTTTTCCTTAAATAGGATTTTAATTTTTATAAGTTCGACCCTTAAAGAGGGTCAGAGTTTAAAATCCTTCGCGGCACACAACTATCCTTAATTGAGGGGAGTACCACAACTCCACCACCCCCCGGGCGAAACCATACAATAATATAATATATTAATATAGGTCCATCGAAACGACACTGTCCCAGCTGAAATATCGTGTTTTCATGATTATGGCCAGGTGCTTGCTTGAAGCTTACTTTATTATCTTAAAATCGCCAAAAGTGATAGAAACAAAGAAATATGAACTAAACAGACAAAATAACGGCTAGAAAAGTCAAAATTTCACAAGAATGGCAAGTTTGATTTATTGAACGCCCGTCAATAAATCAAATTTCATGAACTGTAATCCACTTCAGGCTTGCAACCCTGCACTTTATCTCCAAACCCGCTGCTTTTGTTTTGCTTTATTGCTCTTAGTTGTATATTTGGTGGCATTTGGTGAAATTTTGCTTTTGCAGGATATAGTGTCCCTTCAAATAAATAAGTGTCTATTGTCTGTATAGTCACGTCCAGCATCCATGCACCTCCTTTACTCGCCACGACTCTTTTGTGATGTAACATATTCAGGATAATCAATATATCCATCATTATTTGTGTCGTCGTAGCTAAGAATCTGATCCACTGTTTTTGCCATTGCTTCCTCTGCAGTCGATTCTTTATCGTCAATTCCTGATTCATTATGGTAATGACTTAATGCTTTCATAATTTCCAGCCCATCCAGCTTTTTGTTGCCGTCGTAATCGTGAAGCCTAAAGTAGTGGAATTGCATGTCTTCATCGCTTATGTCTTCTTTAAGGTCACCAATTTCGTCTTTTAGATGCTCTTTTATGTGACTACCAAAAAAAAAGAAAAAAATTCTTGTTAGAGGTACAAGGATTAGGGGGAGGGTGGTAAAAAAGGCGGGGGGGGGGGGGGGGGGGGGGGGGGGGGTGAAAATAGCTCAGAATCATTTGGTCCTCGATCCGCCCCTGTTGGAGCGGGGTCGTAGCTGTCCAAACGATGTCTGTGATTGGCGAACGATACAACTGATATATCACTTGAACAATGCCCCTATCCCTAATCCCTATCCCAGCGGGACAAATCTATTGTTTTCTTAGCGAATCACTGCAGACATCGTTTGGACAAGTGCAGGACTACCCCCCTGTTTTAACACAATCAATATTAAATGGCTTGCTGCTTGATACACCAAAGAATCGGAAACAATACATACACCTTATTCGATGGTTTAAGAGATAATATGCGCAGATATTTTACGACCAATGAATAAAGGTGTCCGCACGTATTATCTGTTAAACCATCGACTAATGGATTTATTATTCGACTGAAATCCTTTATTGCATTATAATAGCTTCTGTGTCTTTAAATCCGGACTAAGGAGTAATACGGCAACCTACTGTGAAATGCACTCAGATATTTTGCGTGTTCTCTTTCCATTATAAGGTAAAATGACGTCACTGTTAAATAACAATGTTACAATGTTCAATGTCCCATTTTTGTTTTGATTAATTCGAGTTGTTTTTCGACTTCAGTGAATATATAAAAATTGTTTCTTATGACCTCGCTTATAACAAAAAATAAAACGTACCTGGTAAGTGTACCATCCAGCTCAGTGCTATGCATTTGTAATAAATTATCAAACTAGTCTAGCTCTAACTAAGGGTGAGATTGAGGGCTCTTACAACCCGGGCTTAAAACCGATGAAAATGTTATAAAAACTCTCAAAAACACCGCCATGTCAGTTGTCAGCAGTAAACTTTGTTTACCTAAGTTAATTTTGGCGGTTTAAGGCTCGGGAAAGCGGTATTTCGAACTGTTTTTTTTATTTTTCACAAATTTGTTCCAAGACTGTATATTTACTTCTCAAATCTTAATTCTTTCTTGGAGGCACTGACTATTGAATTTAGTTTGTTTCATGCGTTCAGTAAAAATAACTTTACAGAGAGCAAAGCAACGAATTGATTCTTTACTGCATGAATTGTATTGCGTTTTTGCGTCGACGAAGGAGACGCTTCCTAATCTTGTCGGCTAGGCGGAACGAATCGAGAAAAGTGTCGGTACCAAATCTGCGCCATCTTGAAACGTCACAATGGTATCCAGCATTCCCAGCGCGTGGAAATCAGGCATCATCCTTGGGAGCTGGGGTTACGAAATGTCACATGTGAATGATCTATTTGTCTTGATTTAGTTTCGGATATTTTCCCGATTTTGGAATCGTACGGCTCAATATTTCAATGCCTACTAAAAGTACGAAGTGGAAAAATTGGACGAAGGTCTGCGCCTGTGTTGCTGTCGGCAAATTTATAAGTCTTATAAAAGAACCAAAATGATTAAACCTTAATTCGATATTGAACCGGACTTGTTGGTTCCGGATTGATTGGGACTAATATTGGCCTCGTTCCCTTTTTCTTTTTTTGCAAGTATCCTGATTAATGTTGCGGCAAGTTTTGGTCCGTCGCCTGTTTTGGACTTGCCAAATATTTCCCGCTAGTAGAAAAAATAAATAAGTTTCAAACGTTTTTCAGTCGGAGTCCCTTTCCTTCGTCCCTGAATCCGCCACTGGTGTCACTGGTAATCGCTAACGGGTGGCACCAGTTCGTAAATCGGTATTTATTTATTTATTTATTTATTACAATTTTGGCAAACATTAATAAAAAAGAAAATATATACATGTGAGCCAAGGATGAAATGCAAAGGGGTCTATGACTCCATAAAAAAGCAGATCACCATGCAAGAAATAACAACGATAAAAATACGATATGTCTGCACTACTCAGTTTTGCCTATTTCAAAATGTGCATGACTACTGAAATAATTATGCATGTCTACCGGCCTTATTGACACAAATGTAATGACAGTAATGCTGCTGGTTTTATCTCTGCGTCTATCACGGTCTATAGTTCATGTCGACAAGTAGAAACTTAACTTGGCTTAGTTCTGAGATTGTGGCCGTTTCTAAAATCCTGTCCTTAATAATTAAACTAAGAAAAGTGTCTTAAATGTACTAATATGCAAATTTGTGTTATTAGTTTCTGAAGGCAGGTGATGTAAAATTAAATATTCTGCTGGCAAGAGCAAGCTACCATTAAACTTGGACGTAAATTTGAGGATTATATCTTGACGGAATAATATAATATAACTCATTGAATTTTAGCGTTTGTAATGCGGTAGTGTTTTCTTGTTCGTACCGGCCACTGGCAGGCGCGCAAGCTTCGTCTATCGCCTTGACAAACGTCTGTTAAACTCCGAAATTTACCTGAGCGTTGCGAAACAAAACGCTCAAATTTACAAATGTTGCTAGCTATAATCCAGGAGTTTCGATGGCTTTTTCGGTCGAATTTAATCTAGATATCAACTACTATTATACAAGGTAAACCGACAGGATTTTAAGTATGCATGTTAATAAATAACTTACTCTTTATCATGTACAACTTTCTCATCATGTAGGGCAGTGGCGTTTTTTGCTTCGCGGGCCATTGCAAGCGAGAAGAGAGCGACAAAGATACATAACCCAAGGTGTTGTAGTAAAGTCATGTTTCTTTCCGCCTTTGCTGTTTGGCCGGCGAAAGTTCAGTTATTCCCTTCAAGTTGTTTATGAATAAATTGCATTGCGCGCCAATCGCATAAGATAAATTGACTTATGTTAATGTACTTTACATATTATCATAATTGTCATTCTCGTTGCAGAAAGATTCAATTGTTTGTCTATTGTTCGATGCCTCATGTGTAAACGCGCGTGTTTTCACACAATTGGTAGGTTTACAAGTAAACTTAAGGGCAATTCACTTGTGGTTTGCATGTATTATTCGCTTCAATGCATGCACATTCTCGTCCCCAGACTGTGCCCAGTGCTCCCGTTTTTCTATTAAAAATTGCGTCACGTGTAGTTTCAACCGCTGACCAAACGAAACGTGGGCTCTGACGACAAAGACCAATTCAGGATTAAAGCGAATCTCAGCCGCGGTTACACTTGCAATTTTTTGCTTGCACTGGTGATGCGATTTTTTGAAAAATTGTCGCGCCGCCAGAGAGAGTGACAAGTTTGGTGACAAAATGTTGCAACAAAGACCGCGCGAAGAGAAGAGTTGGCTTGCGTTGGTAATTGAGCCTGAGCCTCGTTTTGGTTCTTAAATCTTATTGGCTAGATACCTTTTAGTCGCGTCCCAAGTGCAATTAAAAAGTTTTAGGGTGGATATACGCGCGACAATGTCCGCGATTTTGTCAGAAAACATTCGTTTGCTTTAACTCGATCAACCTGGTAAAAATAGCCGTTTTACCTGTAAGGGGAACAAAGACATTGTCCGTACTAGTCAATGTAGGGTAATTTCCGAGAAAGTAACTTTCTTCGGGACTAAGAAACTAACTGCCGAAATAACAAGTGTTTTAAGACCTATGTCACGGGGATTTTGACGTTTTTTGGACCAAAACTACCCCAATTTAAATCTAAGTCCCTTTGTCAGACATGGAATGCTTATAGAACAAGGATATCGATCGAAATTTCGAAGAGATAATCAACCAAACATAATCTGAGTTTTAGTGAGTTTTACAAGTCTTCCAAGACAAAAAGCGATAAACTTGAAAAAAAGTGTGATACAAAAGCAAGGCGGATTAAACGGTACGGAAATTGTATTTGAATCCAATATTTCGAAAGGCACAGCCTTTCTTATTCAGGGTCTTACAATTTCCGTACCGTTTAATCAGCCTTGCTTTTGTATCATACAGTTTCATTTTTACAGCTGATAAGATCCTTTACTACAGGATCCGGTGCTTCTATTTTGTTACGGTGGTCCTTGCAAACACAGTTACGTTTTTGAAAAAAGTGGCCCATTTTTTTTTTTCAAAATGCAATCCACTTTCATCCTCCCAAGACAATTATTTTTACTCTACGAGCACTTGTAGAGTTAATTTTAAACAAAACTAAACAATTATTTTTGGGTTTCCACTAACAAAAATATTTCTTTTGGACTTTTCAAAGTAACATTTAAAATGGTGATATAGCCTCAAGCAGGGTTCGACTTAACTTGGAAATTTACGAAGGCAGAGACGGCAGCAAGTGTACGAACACTGTTTTCTGGAGATTACCAAGAAACATCAAAATAGAACAGTTATTTTATTACAAATATTTTACA
Organism: Dendrophyllia cribrosa; assembly: GCA_024195265.1. NCBI lineage: Eukaryota > Metazoa > Cnidaria > Anthozoa > Scleractinia > Dendrophylliidae > Dendrophyllia > Dendrophyllia cribrosa. The sequence goes on along the minus strand of JAJLRJ010000006.1, from coordinate 10,337,389 downwards.
GATGCCTTGAAGTTGATGACATAACTAATGCTGGACATTATAGTTGAGCAAGCGACTGTGTACCTGAAAGAAAAAAAAAACAAATATAACAAATAAGCACATGACGAAGACCACAAATAACGGAAACATCAGCAAATGCATGCAAGTAATTTTTTATAGGGGGGAGTGGGTAGGGAACTATAGAAATTTGGTACAAAACAACACAGTTTAATCTGTCAGAATTCTTCAGCTAGGTCTAAAGACTTGTTTCAGCGGCAAAATGTAAAAAAAGTATACCAGCTGGTCACACCAAACAAGCTGACTACCATTATTAGTCTCAATTAAGCCTAGTTTTCACTAGCGAAACAAGCCTAAGCATATACTAGTATAGTGCCCCCACTAAGTTTGTTGTAAAATTTAAACAACTTAGACACTTTAATAAACTAAGGTAATATTATTATAAGCGGAAGCATGAGAATTTGCGTTAAGTGAAAACGAACATTGACATAACAAAAAATTGATCCTTATGCGTATGCTTGTGCTTATGCTTGTGCTGATGCCGGGCCCGTTGCCATTTTTTTGCCAGTTTTCGATTAAAAAAACCTTACGCCTGTTGCGGCTGAGAGCGAGGATAGGCTGTATTCCCTGGCTACAGCGTAAAAACTTAATGTGACGAGGAAGGAAGATGAGAAGTTGTACGTAGTAATGGCAGTTAATACCTACCACAGATAGTGTAAATAAGGATGGTCCACAAATCCGAGCACAGGAGCTGCTAATGAACAACCCACAAGAGCCAACTGCAGGACAGTGTTTGCCTGACATTTGAATAACGAATAATGATAATTATAATAGTGATAATAATGGTAATAATTAATAATAATAATAATAATAATTTTGATCTGCGTATTTAAAAAAACGCAATGTGCTTAAAATGTCATAAAAAAGACTATAAAGAACTACATGTAAACATATACAATCGTTAAATCATAACTAAAAAACTTTCCTTGTTTTAAGAGCCAGGGGCTAGGTTTCTACGAAACATTCATATGGCAGACCGTTTGTAATAGTGTGTCAAGGGTAGAATTGAAGTGAGAGCGGTCACTACTTTCTGCAGCCGTTCTTGTTTGTTATTGGATATGTAACACGCTACGTACATGTCTCATAACCCTTTTTGCGACCAGTTACACATCTTCCCGGCTAAAAACTGACGGTGTTATAACCAGGCAACATTTCCAACAACTTGTCTCACAACACAAGCTGCACGCAAACAATTGCCAAGTGCAACATACCCTGCAACATATGTCGCCTCGCAACAAAATTTCAAGAGATGTTGCTCGACAAAATGCCTTTCTGCAACATACAAATTTCACATTATTTTGTTGCTGCAGTCGTTACAAAAAGTTGAACTGAGTTCTCTCCTTCTGCAAGTTGCACAAAAGGTGGCACTAAAATGCACACATCGTTGCATGCAAAACAAGTTTAAAAACTGCTGAAAACTAGACTGTATTCTGAACTTACCTTGCCGAGTAGATTTGGTCGTAATTCCACTGTGGGAAAGTTGATATCGAAATATCTGGAAATCGATTTCTGGTTAGGAAAAATGAAGGTTTTTCCTACATCATTAAATTTTGTAAAAATTGTAAAAGTACATTCAAAGCTTCAAATTAGAAATTTTATAAAATCAGAAGAGTTGAGCACCTAAACATACTCTCTCAGTAGTAAAACTGATACTTACTGGTGAAGGAAGAGACTTAAATCTGAGATAAAATGCATAGCTGACAAGAAGAGCATCTCGACTGAGGATCAGTGCAGTTAGAGGAACTACGATAAAACAAAAAGATAAAATTAACCAGTGTATTGTGGATAACAACAGGGATTCTGACAGGGTGCGCGGGTGCGGGACCGCACAATTCGGTCAAACCCGCACAATTCCGCACAATTCCTAAAAATCCGCACAATCCCGCACAATACTGAAATATTTGCTTAAAATTTTAATTAAATCAGGTATTTCTATTGATTACCAAGATTTCGAGAAACGTTTTAGGCTATTTTCAGCCCATTTTCCTTCCAAACAATCGAGAAATCCCTCGCTTTCCTCGAACAGCTCGAGCGATCGAGATAAAAACAACAAGGCGTTCTCTTCGCCGTCCTGGGAACTAGTCTCAGTTTTACTTCTATCCGACTTCCTACCGAATTTTTCGCGTAGCTTTTTAGTTGTCGTTTTCCAGACATTATGTCGTTTTTCTTAGCAGCCTGTCGATATTTTATCGAGCGCTTTCGCTTCCTCTTTCAGTTTAATATGTTGGGGACCGAAGAAGAAACACCGAAGAAATGTACCGTCGCGCCGAAATGAAATGTCACTCTGTCTGAATTAATTTCGCAAAGAACTGATCAAGTTTGCGAATCGACAAACAAACTATTAAAGCGCTGGAACTTCGGATTGATAGGAGAAAATTATTAAGTTCTGATCAGAATACTGGATTTGATTTTTTCAATCAAGTGAAAGACGTTTTCATTCAGGAAAATGCAAAACAAACATGCTATCAAATTACATTTAGCACGCGATTTGCATACATCTCGAGGTTCTGTTTTTGCGGCAAACTTTCGAAGAAATTGTGTGAACCTTTAATGGAAATTATTCACACTACATATGGATGTACGGATTTTTAATAAAGGAACTCGCTCAGATCGGAAACATTTTATTTTGACGTGGTATTTCGGTTTTACCCGATCGAGTTCATCGTGTCACGCAATGTGGTTTTGTTGAGACAAATAAACTTTGGTGAAGAAAAACAGCCGCAAATTGGCGATTGCTGGGTACATTTTGATCCCCAAAGTAAAACATCTATTTGTATTTTTCATTTATGCAGAATTTCCTCCCTGTCATATTTTTCTGGCCTGGCTAGAACACTGGCGATTGAATATTTGGTTGGTCACAGGATTGCGCAATCCCGCACAATTTCCCGCACAATCGAAGTTATTTACCGCACAATTTGCCCCAAAACTCCCGCACAATTTTAGCTTTTTTCCCGCACCCTGTCAGAATCCCTGTAACAAGTACACTGAACTAGTGGTTAGCATCTTATGCCATGTTTACACTAGGGTGAAACATGTTTAGTCTGACTTATGCTGTGTTCACACTAGGGTGAAACATGTTTAGTCTGACTTATAAGGTGTTCACACTAGGGTGAAACATGTTTAGTCTGACTTATACGGTGTTCACACTAGGGTGAAACATGTTTAGTCTGACTTATACGGTGTTCACACTAGGGTGAAACATGTTTAGACTGACTTATACGGTGTTCACACTAGGGTGAAACATTACTTTGTTTAGTCTTACGTATGCTGTGTTCACACTAGGATGAAACATGTTTAGTCTTACTTATGCTGTGTTCACACTAGGGTGAATATGTTTAGTCTTACTTATGCTGTGTTCACACTAATGTGAACATGTTTAGTCTTACTTATGCTGTGTTCACACTAGGGTGAAACATGTTTAGTATAACTTACATGTATGCTGTGTTCACACTAGGGTAAAACACTTGTGTTTAGTCCGACTTATGCTGTGTTCACACCAGGTCAAAACATGTTTAGTCTGACTTATGCTGTGTTCACACTAGGGCAAAACATGTTTAGTCTGATCATAAATTAAACATGTTTCACTGTGAAAAACAATCTTGCTCCAGGGTCTTCTCTGCTTTCAAAACAGCAGGCCCAGGTGTAGAAACTCCTGGACATTAGCAGGGCTCGAAATTGCGCCCGTATCAGGCGCATTTGCGACTAAAATTTTGCTTTTGCGACTAAAATCTGTCCATTAGTCGCGATTTTGCAATTGCTTTACGGCCTAGTTAATAAAGGAATTATATTCAACAGTCTTGCGTCTTATTTGTAACTGGTAGTTGTATTTTTATCCGAACAATCCTGCAAAATTCACGTTGAATGTTGCGTGACTTAATCATTGATTTTATGAAGTATATCACAGGTGCACTTTTTCAGACTTTCTCAGAAATTTCTTGTCCCTCATTTTCGGTTCCGATAGTAGTATTTAGTTTTTTTTTGTGACTAAAATTTCCGAACTTGCGACTAAATTTTAGGAATTACTCGCAAATTGCGATTGAGAATTTTTTTTAATTTCAAGCCCTGATTAGGCTGCCACAATACTAAAAAAATCCTGGTGTGTTTTGTTCTATAAAGCACAATGAAATTGCCTTTGTGAAAAGGTGGAAAGTAGGATTATAGGACCTGGATAGCAACAAATTATGTTGCGGCTCCCACTTAGTTCAAGGTATCCTTTAGTTCGTTCTACATACCAGGCAGCAATGAGACCACAGTTAGAGAAACAGTCAGCACTGACATCAGAATCTTATCAGCCAATGGATCCAAAATGGTGCCCAAGACAGACTTCTGGTTTTTAAAATTCCTTGCTATGAAGCCATCAAGCTAAATGAAGGGCAAGGCATGTGTTATATGAGTCAAATCTCCCATGAAAACAAATAATTATTAACACATTTAAAGCAACAACTTTAAATTTGGTGTGATTAAACCTCTTCCCTGCTAAGACAGTATAATAATTATTATCTAGTTTCAAATTCACCCTTTCACTCTCAGAGTCAATTATGAAGACATGTAGTGTAGTTGTAACTTTTGAGTCTGTCAACGAAATCCTATAGCATAATGGGGTAGGCGGAAGAGCCCCCGTTGGCCACATTTTATACTCTCCCCAATTTTCCTCTAATTTCATATTCCAAGATGGTGTCCAGACATGATGCAAAGAAAATACTAAGCACTTGATTGCCACAAAATATGCCTGCACTTCAGGCTAGTAATCACCTTTCCCTATGGGCACAGGAGTTTGTAACCCAGAGCAGGGGCTGCCATGCCAGCAGTCACCAGGTCCTGGCAAAGGTAAAATTAGGGTCCAACCAACCCTACACAGCCCTCTTCCCTCTCCAGTAACTAACTTACCATATCTGTTATGCCGGCGACACCAAACAGAGCTATAGAGCTGACAAAATCCTCTGTGACTATCAAGTATCCAATAACAGGTGTTGCCAATATTCTGAGAGTTGACAGCAGGTTTGGTATTGTAAATATATCTTCTTTCTTTAAAACATAATAAAAGCTATAATTAGAGGAAAATTCCCGGGACATGAGCAATGGTCATTAACCTGACTGACTGGTTTATAGCTCATTTGGTAGAGCCACCAGTCTACAGAGTGGGAAGTCATGGGTTTAAATCCCTGGGAACCAAAACTAAGGGTCTTAAAATTACTGAAGACTAAGGAGCTTCCTTTTGCTATGACATCTGCAAATAGTAAGACTGGTCCTTAGTGCCCGGGGTGGGATATCAGACTATGTTCAGCTGAATGTTGTAACCATCTTCTAAACTAGACACCACAAATCCTTATCTTATTCCAGACTTATTTTCCAGAAACTCTCTCTTCATTGACTTGATCCACTTCCTGGTAAATGATACCCTATTCTAATTCTAAGCCACACCTCTCTGATTTCTTTTCCCTATCCCAGACTAAACTGTTTGATTTCTTCACCATCTGTCCCATGCCAAACCCCCGAAAAGTTGTGCATCACTCCAGACTCCTTCCTCATGAGCAGCATACATGTATGTCTCCCAATCCACCCACCCACCCTCCAGAATCTGGCAAGTTGTACCCGACCCACACATCAAGCACATCTCTATATAAGGATAGAAGCTCACATGTAGTCCTCAGTGAGAGTAGCTAGTACAGTAAACATAAAAGAAACAGCGGATTAAGAACCTACAGGCAGAAATTTGGCCAATAAAGCACCAAATGCATAAGAACCATTTCAGCCTGACAAATGAAGCAGGTCCTTGTACAAAAAAAAAAAACAACTAAAGATTAGACAACATTGGGGCAGATCCAAGTGTGTGTGCTGGACCATTACAAACACTCAATGTGTAGTTTCAGAAAATATCCATATCTCCCTCACAGAAGGGATTTGATTTTCCAGAGTGGGGGTCATGGCAGATCCCTCCATGGGGGTGGGAGGAGGGGTGATGGATTTTCAGTAGATACTACAACATTTCCAGAAACAATTTTAAGAAACTCTTATTAACCTCTCCAGGCTGATTTCTTACTACGCATCCTATATATAAGAAACGCATCAGCCTAAAAACAGAAAATCACAGGTTCTTTTATGCGGGTGTTTACTTAATATCTCTCAGTATAGTTTTCCACTTAGTCAGTATAAATCTTACCATATCTTTCATTTGTTCAAGCTTTGCCTTGATTTTCCCCGAACCTGGGTTTACTTCACCCGGTTCCTGACTCCCGCGCTCTAGCTGCAACGCTGCGGTTCTAAAATGTCTTGAACCCTGGCAAAACACGGGAAGATCTTCTAGAACAGATAGACCCCTCTGCCATAGAATGCTCCCAAAAACCCGATCCTCGGTCGAACGCCGACAGCCAAGAAAGCTAACGCTAGAGACAAAAGCTGCAGGGACAGCATACTTGAGTTTTGGTGGAAAGTATCTGAAGTTTAAACATTTTTTTAGGGTTCTATTTAGACGGAGTGCCTTGCAAGTCGTGCAAGCACCCGCCATGTTCTTTACCTTGTCGGTACCAATCTTCCCGCATAAAAAATCGACCAAGTGCAGTGACACAAGAATTCCGAGCGAAACATAAAATTCTTTATTTATCCTTGAATGAAATTGGGCGACCAAGTCTTGCTTATCGCATAGCTTGAAAATTTTTATCCATTCCGGATATTCGAAAGCGCCTTTTTTTAATTGCATTTTTTGTTATTTTCATGTTGGCTCTGTCAACCGAGTCCTGTCAACCAATTCTGGATATCCTGTGGAGTTTTGGGAAGGAGGTCTGGGTACTAAACAAAAGAAAAACATGGCGTCTCCCGGTGGTATCTTAACTCGGATAAGAAGTTTTCTCCGACAACCCACCGTAAAAAAGGCCGTCAAGACCATTTTCCCGGATCCAATGGATAAATTTAAGTGGCAGGATGTTTTGTGGGACTTCAGGAACAAGGAAGCCCTTGAGCAGTGGACTCTTGTCACAGATGATCAGTTTGGTGGCAAATCGACGGCCGAATTCGTGCAGAGCCCGGGAGGTCGAGCTGTTTTCAAAGGGCACATTTCCACTGAATTACCCCCTGCTTCAGATGTTAAGTACACTGGAATGTGTTCTATTAGAGCACAGCCAAAATGGGTGAGTGTTTTTAAGTTTTGCCCAATGCAAGGCCACATGCCCAGTTCAAGTCACAGGGAACCCAAATGTTGAATGCTTACGTCACAGGTACCCCAAGCTATATGAGTTTCACAGAACCATTCATAACAGCGAAATTACAAGGATTTGTATGGGGAAAAATGGTCTATTCTAGGAGCTAAAAAATACGAACAATATTTCAAATAAAATTGCCTACCTTTGCTTACGCGCTTCCTTGTTTCCTGTGTGGTTTTGGAGGCAATTTAAGATATATAGAGAGAAAGCGATGGGACTAAAAACTGGAAACGTTCTAAATTGCCCCAAAAACCACACAGGAGACAAAGAAACACAAGCAAAGTAAGGTAGCAATTTTTATTGAAATTGTGTTCATATTTTTTAGCTCCTTGAATGGACTGTTTTTTCCCATACAAATCTATATAATTTTGCTGTTACCTAACGGTTACTGTGACAATCATGTAGCTTGGGCTACCTTTGGTAACTGTCTCTGTTTTGCACTGGCCATAGTATACCTAGAAACTCACACACATTATGCGCGTGTCACATGCCTGCGGATCAAAAACATCGACCACACGCATACAGGACAATTTCACGCCTGACTCACAATTCCGGACTACTTGTTCATTAACCATTAACGTGAAAAATTGAATTCAATTTCCACCCAAAATAGTCCAGTTAACGGAGCTAAATGTTGCGTTTGAGTCCCAAATAACAAGCTGAAAGGTCGAGCTTTGGAGCACTGTGACATTCGGCAACCTTCGGTAATCGTCGGAACATCTTCAGGAATCTTCGGGAATGTTCGGTTAAGTCGTCAGAACATCTTCGGCAATGTTCGGGAAGTCGTCGGGAATTTTTTGAAATTCGGGTAATATGGATATGAAAATCACATGCATTTGACTTAGGAAAAGTTGGTAGGTATACCATAGATAGATTGCATACTATTTAATCCAGCACATCCTTGGAAATGGCTTGAAAATCAACCAACTTTTCACACTGTTGGTCTCACTCTACAGTTTGAAAAAAGTTCATCACATCATCAAAGATCAGTAATGTTGAATTTGTGAAAAATAAAATTTAAATTTGCAGTCACCTATTATGCCTTCAAATAATGATATTTCTTGAACTGAACTTTCTATAACTTGAACAGGAAGTTCTGTTTTTCTAGGAAAGGTATTATCTTTTACACATTTGAGACAACTGGGATTTGAAATTCATTCATCACAAGGTCAGTGTCATGTGTCATAACCAATCATGTTGTCAATTTGTGGTCAACAAAATTTTGATCACATCATTAACTCTTTTCAAACCATGAAGTGAAACCAATGGTGCATGTCAGAAGTGGGCTGATTTTCAAACCATTTCAAGGAGCGTGTGGAATCAACAGTACACTGACATCTACTTCAACTGATAGGTTTTTGCTTGGTATAATTTCTTACTTGCTAATTTTCCAGGATTGGATGGGAGATGTGCTAACAAATGACATAGCAGACTTTGATGGCATTCAAATGAGGATAAGGGGAGATGGTAGAACCTATGCATTTAATATTCAAACCCAGAGCATCAGAGAGGATGACATTCATCAGACTTTTATTCACACAAGAGGAGGTCCCCTTTGGGAGATAGTGCGGGTAATATTAACTAGCAGTAATCACAGATTATGGAGACGCGTTTGAAGGAATTCCGGCGGAAATGAGCCCCTTAAAGAAACCAATAGGGGCGGCATTTGGAAGACCGGCCACCAAAAAATCTCAAATTTTACTGCACATAAACCACAGGACAACCAACGCGAAATTAGGATTGCATTCTTCGAACGTGATAATAATATTTATACCGGTACTTTAACAAATTTATGAGCAAAACTAGAAATTACCCTTTTTTTTTTTACCTTACCACTGTGTTTACACTATGTTTAATACTAGCTGCAAACTTTAAAAGAAAACACAAAACAACATGAATAACGAAAATTATGCAAATGACTATCGGCTCATTTATGGTCAGTGGTTTCTACTTCATGTATTAATGTTTCTTACGCTATGCAATGGACAGCAGGGTATGGCTGGGGATGTGAACGGTCAAGGCACCAGTGGTCCCCCCCTCCCCCCCCCTCCCCTCCAAAAAAGAAGCAGGGGAAACACAAGTCCTTGTGAAACAGTTATGACTATCAGTACATGATTTTTGTGCTAGAATGAATAAAGGCTAATATCATCTCCTGGATATACATTTCTCAACAGATACCCTTCACCAAATTTATTCTGACAAATGCTGGATACTTACAAGATCATCAGATGGATTTTCCGAGAATACGAACCATTGGCTTCACTCTAGCAGACTATAACACTGGACCATTTCATCTGGAAATAGACTATGTTAAACTTGTGATGTTTATGTACCAACCAAAACACTTCCAGTATCATCACAAACCGAAAGACTTTTGATTCCATACAGACCAGAGCTCCTAAAAGTGCTCTTGAAAGATCGAAAAAAAAAAAAACAAGAAAAAAAGTAAATTTCATCTAGGAAAATGTTGAAAAACAAAACAGCACCAGATAATAGTGCTGCTCGAGAGCATTCATTTGAATGGTCTCGATGGTGAGGTTTCATCCACAGACTCAAACATTATATTATAACCACCTTGTACAGCATAATAAACAGCGCCACAGGAAAGTACTGCACAATAGCTTTCATTTGAATGGTCACATTTTTGGATTTCATCCTCAGACTCAAAAGTTAGAACCACCTTGTACTGTTATAATAAACATTGCCACAAGAAAGTACTGCTCAGCAGCTTTCATTTGAATGGTCACACTTTAGGATTTCATCCAAAAGAGCTGCACTGTTTGCAAGTCTGGTTTACAACCTTGTGGCCCTGGTGTTTTGAAAGATTATTATTTCTAATTATTGCTAAAACAGTTGACATTAGCTTGCCATCATCACAAAATGTCAGAAAAAGAAAAGACATCAGATCGCTCTTCGTAACTTGTACATGTAATGCATTTAAGTGTAAATATTGGTCCACTGAAGCAAAAATATTAAAGTGGAAACCATGATTTTATTCCTATAAAAGCACACAAATCAGGGCTTCCATTAACAACTCAAATTTGTAAAATGTTGGTGTCACAAAGCTGTCATCCAAAAGGTGCTCAGTACACCCCTCCCCCTCCCATACCCCCTAGGGCACTCAAATTACTGAGAGGGACCCTAATTTTGTTTGGGACCCATGGCATCTCACAGGGCTTCAATCTGTAAGCTTTGGGCTTCTGGTCCTGAAATCCTCTTAGGAAATGGCTATGCTCGCTATTACCTACTCCATTCATTACTGAAAACAAATCATGGTCACAAAAGTGTCTGTTATAGCTACTGTCAACTGTAGTAGATGGCTACACTAGCCATTTTTTATCAAACTCAGGACAAAGTAGGTGGGTGTTGGGGTTGTTTATAAAAAGAGGGGGGGGGGGGGGGGGGGGGGGGGAGAGTTGGAAGGGTTTCTGTTCTGCCAGCTTCCTGTTCACTTTACTCCTGGATTCTAACCCTCCTTACTAACCTCCCACTTTGCATTTGTTATTGCAAAATATTGTTACAAACTGTTTTCCTATAATTTGCACCCACCTCCTGACATCTCACAAATTTGTTATGGTTTTCCATTTCCAGCTCCTCTCCTGGTTCACTGCCTCCTCTGCCACCACACACACACACACACACACACACACACACACACACCACTTAACCCCCCTACCCTGATTATCCTGCCCCCAAGAGCCCAATTTCAGTATATTAAAATTCATACCAGTATTTGGCCCCAAGGCTTAGGAGAATAAAACAAAAGAAATCACAGTGAGGTTCAGGGTAGAATAATTCATTTCTTTTGTTTAATTCCCCTTTGCCTCGGAGCCAATAGACAATATTCGTATTCAAGGTATTGAACTGGAACTAGCATGCAGTCGAGGCTCATGCGGGGTAATCTTTTCACATGCAAATATTTTTAATGATATTCCCCCACATTAGCCTCGACTATAAGCTAGTTCCAGTTCAATTCCGAGAATATGAAAATTGTCTATTAAGTTAGAATTTTGATATATCGAAATTGGCCTATTAAATAATGCCATTATTTCCCCAAAATCATAAAATTACACAAGTGGTTTCAAAAAACTTTAAAGTAAAGTTGTGACTTATATCTTTTTTTAAAAAAGGCAAAACAAATAAGATGTCCTTTTCTTAGGAATATTTACATAATGCTGATGGTAACATTGATTATATACAGTAAAAAGCTACTACTTATAAAATAAAATTAATGTCTTATTTCTTTCACATTAGATCACATGCCATTCTGATTTACAAAGAAAAGGAACAACTAAATAGCAATTTCAGGATAAAGTAATAAACTAAAAACTAATTTCACATTTTGATATCTTTGATATTTTTTAAAGGTAAGAAATTTAATCTTTACCGGAAAAAAATGAATATGAACATTAGACAAAATGGATAAAAAATTTAGTTGCGATTTCAATTTAAAGCATTGTAACTGCACAAATTGGAATATCGAATGAGGATTTGTTCAATGCCATGTAAATGTTCGAAGAATATGCATGTTGCTTGATAATGATATAAAACGGATGATGTCATATAAAATGGACGACGTCATACAAAATACGATTTGGTCTTCATTTCCTTTGTCCATAAAAAACTGAAGGTTGTTGCCATGGTGATCGTGATGACGTCGTTTACCTTGACCTTAGATTCAAGGACATGCAGTGCCTTGAGAGACTCACAGGCTTGCAGCCTTTGCTTCGCTTTATAAGCTGCCTACAACAACTCCAACCCTTGTTAACCACGTATTCTCCAAGATGTCGACTGACAATGCAAGTTCTAGTCTTCATCGCGGCCCGGGGAAGAAACATCTGACATCTGTTACACCGGACTTCTTCGAGTTGTCTGGTCAGCGTGCGCACGCACTGGGAAAGGTTTTTGATCTTGTCCTCATGGACCCGCATTTTCTCGTGGACACGCGCAGAATCTTGAATCGCGCGTTGGTAGACAACGCGGAACGTGGATTGCTGCATTGAGGTAAACAGTCGAGGTTTCTTGTCCAATGCCCATTCCAAATCTGCAATCCTTGTTTTCTCTAAGCATTTGTGCTCCAATAAAAGCCGCGTTGATTCAGGCAAATTGCTCTCTAGGTCTTCTTCTTCTTCGTTCCAGAGCACGACGATCCTCAGCTTGTCTCCATCGCCGAAAACGTTGGTTTTTGTTCCGAGTTCTAGAGTGGACGCCACAAATTCTGAATCAACGATGCTTCTTCTAAACAATGGCGAAAGAGCCAACACTTTCCACTGGGCGGCAAAATGTTCAGCTGTTTTTGCCAGCAATTCGTCCACTCCCAGAAAATTCGCATTTTGAATCGTATTGAAGATTTCACTCGCTTGCAAAAGCGCGCCATCCGCAATGCCCGAGTACATGAAGTGCAAAATGGGCTCCACGTTTCCAGGCGCTGGGAGATGAATAGAAATGACATCCATGGTGGTTTCGCGGTAGGCACCATTAAGCAAAGCTCTAAAGTACTGGCTTCGAAGCAAAAGGTACTCAGTGTGACAATAAAACCGTTCGGAATTAAAACAAATTATCTTGTCCGCATGTTCAGGTTGATTCACGAACTGCAGCGCTGCTTCACCATCGACGACGTTGAAAGTTCTCAATTCGTTACTTTCAGTAACTACGGCGCGGTTTTGAAGTACGTGCACTGTGAGACCGATAGAAGAGAGCCGAGATATTAAACTGTTCAACCCTTCTTTCATTTCATTTACAACCTGACCACATGCAATTCCTTGTGAGGTTTTTAAACCGTTCAAGTCCTCCATCGCAACCCGTCACTAAGACCACCTTGAACAGGGAAAGATACGGACAAGCCTTGAATGGAAACTCTAGTTGCGCATCAATTCTTATAAGCGCATTCCAGCGTCGCACTTCAACGCGATGCCATGGCCAAAGCGTGGAAATCTTGAAGATCCGGCATTTTTGCCTTTCAAGTACGGTGATCAATCATTTAAAAAGGCATTCTTCACGTTTCTTTTACCTTTGACAACAGTTTAATAGTTTGTGGTGCTCTTTAATAGTTGTGACTTTAGGGTGTGGCTTGCCAGGCATAAAAGACCAACCTCGCTCCCAGGGCATTTTTTTCACGTTGAAATTAGCAGCATTTTTAAAATGCAAAGAATGCAGTCCTGGGAGAGTTGCAAAGGTGATTACCAACAACGGCAACCCAGGACCAAAAGTTAATCGGGGTTAGATTTATTTCTTAAAGCATTACAAATGATTATTGTAAGCAAATAAGCGGGGCAGATGACGGACCGACCTCGCAAAGACTACAGGGGCGGAGAACCGAGAAAGAAGCAGAAGGGAACCATAGGCATTTGTGCGGAATAACCTTTGTGTCCTTTGTGAGAAGCGAGAGAAATAGAAAAAATGAGAATATAGGAGTAGGATCAAAGACCGATACAACTTAGGTAAAAATTTAAAGGTGTACCGATATTTCGGCTGGCCAAACCAGCCTTCTTCAGGTACAATGAGCTGGGGTAAAATTTACATTGTTTTTTTTTATATATAGGCGACATGTTTACGTAGCAACGGGAATACGTAGAGCTCCACCTAGAAAAATAACAATGATAGACAGAAATAAAACAAGCTGATAACGAAAAATACTCAGAAAAACAGTATATAAATATATTTTCTAGGTGGGCCCTACGTATTTCCGTTGTTACGTACTGATGTCACCTATATAAAAAAATGTAAATTTTACCTCATTGTACCTGTACCTTGGCCAGCCGAAATACAGTAAAAAAAAACCGCAAGAACCTGCATTTTCCCAAGTTAGCCAAAACAGGTGCTTACGTACATAAGTGGTAATTAGTACGAATTTAGGCTATTTAGGTTCTTAAATAGGTTCTTATTTTCTATAGAAAAAAATTACATTGTAGCTAATAGAATTTAGTGGTATTCAGTGCCTATTTCTTTTATAAAATCTGCATACCAAGTAAGTATTTATGTAAAGATGACTATAATAAGAAAAATTGAAGCACTGATCACATGAATTTTGAAGTCAGCCTCCTTCAGAACATAACAGTACATACATGTACTGTAATCACACTCGGCTCACTTACTCACTCACTTACGCACTCAGCCTTGTCCAATTACACTCAACTCCAACAGAGTATTAAACTCTTATACAATTATTATAAGGTTAAAGAGCACTGTATAATCTTAACATTAAACTCGATTATAGATTAAATTTGGTAATTCAAAAAAAAAATCTATACTTTTACATCTCCCTTTCTTGAAAATTTGAGAAAAATAACAGAGTGAAAAAATGTCACAATTAATCAGTTCCCACCATTCTAATTACTGATTCACCGGCCTACGGAGATATAAACAATTGAACGATCAATACTAATAACCCTGGCTCATATATATATATGAGGTCAACATTTTGTATCCTCTTTGGGGACAGGTGCCTTTTCACTCCAATTGCAATGTAAATGCCAATGTTGAAAATCAAATAAAATTGTTATTGATACAATTACATAAATAAATAAATAAATAAATAAATCAGACATTTTTATATACCATGCGCGATTTAGGGGTAACACTTATTCTTTTGTTAAAACAATAGAATATTAGAGCACAAAAGAACGACAATACAATAGAATACAATACCATAGAATATATTAGAATACATAATTTTACCTAATACAATGAATGTGTACAATGTACAATAGAGCTAACACCCTAAATCGGGCATCATATGCATTTTTAGTAAAAATGTCAGGAGCGGCCCGTCTTGGTGTCCCACCGAGCTCCCGATCGGCGTAGGGAGCCGCGTAGAGACACAATGGTGGCAAAAACTTCAAAGTCTGAATAAGACCAAAAATCTCACCACGATTGGATTCATTATAAGTTCCATTAAATTGGCTTATAAGCATCTATAATGCAAAAATTACTTTCTTCTGGTTCAATTTTGTTTATTTTCACGGCTTATCTGAAATAGCGTGACGAATTGCGTGACACATTAAAAGCCTTTACAAATAGGAAGCTAAAGGAAAACATCGTTAAAATCTGAAAGGTTTTGTGAAGGATTGTAACAATCCACACACCATGTTAGAAACAGCTTTGTAGGTTGTATAGTTCAGATTTTTGAATTTTTTTGACGTCATGTGCAAACAAGAGAGGATCCTCTCTTGGTGCAAACCAAGAATGGCTTAGCCTGCAGAGATTGGGATTTTTTTTTTTTTGGGGGGGGGGGGGGGGGGGTACAATTGTCGGTAGAAACCTGTGATCGAGGTTATCTGCACTTCCGGCTTGGGAGCCGAGCCTCACTTTGTTTGAGATCCATTCACGTTTTTGAAGTGAATGAAAAATATCAAAATGTCGTGTTCACGGTGTATTTGTGGTCTTCTAGCGTTCTTCGCTCTTTTTTACTTCGTTTTATCCGATGAGGCACATAATGGAGGACAACATAATCCCCTACACGACTCTAAAGTGACACATGACAAAGAGTGAGTACATGAGATCTTGATTTCCTTCGTAAATATATAGGCTAATATTATTATTCTGGACAAGATATATTTTGTACTTCAGCTCGTAGGCTAAAGTTTATTTGCCTACCGTATTTTGACTTTTAGCATTTTGTTATTCGCTTACGTTTGTTAATTTTAATTTATTTTCTCTTTCACGAAATCAGCTGAATAGAAATTTGTAAATAATAATATAAATAATAATTAGAGCTGCGTGTTGATTTCAACCGATAGTACACGTGTCCTTAAGTTAAGGCTACAACTTACACATGTATTAGCTTAACTCCAGGTGAACGTTTTAAAAATATCTTTTGGAAAGTAGGACTGATATGTTTTAAGTTCACGGAATAATTAGTAAAGTCTGTGTACTTTTCTTATTTCAGAAAAAAAATTCCATTTCAATTGATGAACATTCATAACAGAATAGTATTCAGGGTGAATTTAGACCACGGTTTTGTGTTGACCCTGTGTTGAGTGCAATGAGTAATAATATTACAGCCATGCTCCTTCACGCGTGACCAGTAATCCACAAGACTGAAATAAACATTTGAATATTTCTTTGTAACGTCCGAGATTTGAATGAAACCTTGAAGATCTCTCTGGAAAACACTCTGAAAGTCACGAGTTAACGGAAAAATAACTTTGATACAGTACACACATAAAAAACCTAATATTGTTTGGATATGTAACATTACAAATAAAATGATTTTTTTGTTGCTCTTTTTTTCCGAAAATGCAGTAAAATTCTCACGGGAATTCCGAGACTCAGAATGAATCTACAAAACCGACATGTACACTTGAAAACTCCATTCAAATTTTCAAAAAATAATGGTCACACATGTATGAATGTACATGTATGAATATGCGTGTTCCATTTCGAGGGAGGTGAAGGAAATTACCACAAACTCTCGGCCAGGATGCATGTCAATTAGCAGTTGTAGTTTCTATAACTGCAGAACTCCCTGCCACTTTAATTTGAAGCTCTACCCCAGAAAAAGCTAGATATGTGGCAACACAGTCACTCTTTTCTCTTGCTGTTTCCTTTTATCACATTTTAGGGTCGCGGGGACAGGTTCCACTCATCAGTATGCATTTATGAAAAGAGTATGAACAAAGTGCGATGGCTGATACCGAAAATGTGTGAAATATTCACAAACAGGCTCTGCAGTGTTTCTGCATCAATAATAGCCATGCAAAGCGCTGTCTGGTCAAATACACTATTTTGCAACACATTGTTCTTTCTGCATGAAGTGTTGACTATAGCCCGTGGATTAAAATTAGCAAAATTACCATAAATATATTTTTGCATTTGTGCTTGCGCTTGGGAAGCCTTCGGAAGCATAAAAACAAGCAATTTTGTGTCCAAGAATTCAGCGTGGATGTAGAATTTCATGAGATGACATGGCAGGGAGGTAAACTAGGGGTATTGTAGATGATGTAAAAATTTTTAATTATAGGCTTTCAAAGAAAAGATAAATTATGAGGCTTCAAATTCTAACATGGACAATTTTACTCCTTTAAAAGCTAAACTTTTACATTTAAATAAAGTTGAAATCAAAACATTGGTTTCAGATATGACACAATAGAGGTTTTGAGGGATCAGTGAGTGGTGAAATTAACTTGCTTTGTGTTCTTCTCGTGGAGCAAACTTGGACACAAAATCACGTTTTTACAAATTTGAACTTACAATGTACGTGCATTACAACATTACCATAAAGTGCGATTGATTCATGTTGTGTCATTGTTTCATTTGACCACATTTCCAGTGAGCCCGATCGGCGAGCCCGATGTCGACTTTCACGAAGATGGTTCGTGTCGAACCGGGCACACGGTTGAAATATTTCCGTTCTCGTGCACACGCTTTAAGAACGAGGAAGGTTCATGTTGTGTTGTTGTCTTAAGCAACCACACTTCCGGTCCGCGGAACCACACTTCCGGTTGTTTGGTCCGCTAAATCGCGACCTGTTTCCGGTGAGAGTCGAATCGTCAACTGCCTTAGACGAATCGACTCAGAATGGGTGTATTGGACATGCTTGATAAAAAAAGTACTGGTAAACTCCCATTATTCCCCAATATATCTGTCTAGTGTGACACAAATATGCATTGTTTGAAATAAAAGAGAATATAATTATGCGCTTAAGGTCAACTTTCATAATGTTGTCAGTGGATCTGTTTCTCACATGAAATATATCCTTGTGTTTTTCAACTGAACAGCGTATAATATATAGACCTTAAATATTATTCACGCATATCATGTTGTGGATAACGGTAATTATAATTCAACGCATTGATACACTGCCCAAATATAGTCAAAAAGTTATCGATATACGCTATGTCTACATGATGTATATCCAACAATGGCGGTAAATTTCGCATTTTGACAAGAGAATGCAAAAATGACGGACGGGCCTCGATATTTTTTCTTCAAACTGTGCTTTGTTATCAATGAGTTGAATTATAAAACTATTATAGCACTTGAGCTTGTATGATATCGCCTCGTCGGCTAAGAATTAGGCGATATCACGCGCGCTTTCGCGCTATAATAGTTAAATATTTTTGAAGATATCGATCCATGTTAGCCTGCCTGAATTAAATACTTGTAATACAGAAAAGGCAGCGCAGTCTAGTGGTTAGGGTGTTAGATATGAGACTCAGAGATGTCGGATTCAAGTTCTGCCTTGACCACTAGCTGGACTTGTTTTGCGGTCGTCCAAAGTTCAACTCCTTGGCCATGCTTGTACATGGCCATCTGATTTATTTGAAGTATTTGTTTCTGTTATTTCAATGCTCAGCCCCACTTGCACTTGTAATATAAACAAATGCTGAGGTTAAATCAAGGTAATTAGTAACTTTGTACCTCAGGATAATAATTTTCTTGATTTCTGATTGGTTCTCTTTGCTAAGGATCTGAGCCATTATCCTTAAGTTGACCAAATGTGGAAAAATGATGACAAATTGTTCGAACGGTTTGTTTACATCGAGCTGTCCTGTGTGCACGCTAATCGTGCCTTCATATTTTTGAAAAACGTTTTGGGCTAAAAACTCAAAAAGTTTGTGTTATTTACTCATTTTTACAAAGTTTGTAACTTTGAAAAACTTTGAAAAGATGTTTTTGTGAAAGTTTACTAAAACAGTTATTCTTCTCAGACTTGCCGGATATGAGCTCAATAATATTATAACCAACTCAGTGCTGATGACTTGTTGGTTGTATATACAGTGTATCAGCTCATATCCGGCTCATCCTCGAAGAATAACTGTTAATTATCATTGTTATTATTTAATAAATATGATTCTTCGTTGCAGACATATCAAAGAACATCTGAAAGATGAGATTGACCTGAAGGACGAACAAATGTCTGATGAGGATTTACAATTTCACTACTTTAAACTGCATGACTATGACCATAACAACAAACTGGATGGCATTGAACTTATGAATGCAATGACACATTACCATGATGAAGACGGGGAGGAGGGCAAAGGTCACCATTACACAGATGATGAAATGGGGAATATGATTGACCAGATTCTAGACGAAGATGACCTCAACAAAGATGGTTACATTGATTATCCAGAGTTTGTGGCTTCGCAGAAATCTTAAAACTGAGACAAGATTTATGTACAATTATATAAATTACATATTAGTATTAACATTGTCTGGTGTCTTCCAGAACTTGTTTTGAATATTGTTGATTTAATATTTCTGTCATTATTTAGACCACTGGTTTGAAAGCTTATTAATGCATAAAGGCCTGTTTTAAAGGGACACTGTCACCTATTTTTAGTATTACTTTGAAAAGCCAAAACCATATTTGTTTCAATGGAAACCTACAAATAATGGTCCAGTTTTGTTAACAAATACTAAACCAGTGTACAGAAACTAGTATTCATTATCTTTGGCTGCGGATGGACAGGATGGAAATGTATTGCAACTTGAAAAAATTGGCCATTTTTTTCAAGTTCCTCCCAAGAGTCGTGGAAAAATCGCAGAAAAACTTATTATGGTTTGTTCTTCCTTGAAGAAATCGCTTGATATTATTTTCTTGGTGTTCTAAAAGCAATTTTATGTTTGAGCAAAGGTACTTTATCGTATATTTGTGTATTTTGACCAAAGCACAGCAAAATCTGCGTGACAATGCCCCTTTAAGGTTCCAACATTTTCCCAACATCCATCAAACAAAAGTTGGACAGATGTTGGGTGAATGTTGTAAACAGAAATAAAAGTTGTGTGAAGGCCATTCAAAGATTCAAAAGGTTCCAACATTCACCCAACAAAATATTGGGCCAACATGTTAAAAAATTCATTGCGAGGAACTGGGAATGCCTGATGTGCACAGAATGTTTAGTAAAGTTTATAAACGGCTTGACAACAATCCAACATTTTCAAGAACAAAGGAAACGTTGGAGCGATGTTGGATGAAAGTTTGAATCAATTTCAATTTGTTGGAACATGCTCCCAACATGCCGTATGGCTCCATATTAAGTCCAAACAGGCATTATTTTGCCTTGCACAATATACATCAGAGTTGATTTTGAGACTGCATGGTGTATTTACCATAAATTTCTGATGGAATTAATTTTGCTGCTCACAATAAGTCTTATTAACACTTTACCACTCAATTTTATAAACGTGTAAAACTTGAATTTCCAAAACGGGGCTATCCTTAATAATGCTTTAAGAAACTCGAGCCTATAATTTTTCCCATTTGTATCAGTTACATGTACATTTGTACCTCACTGAATTTTATAATAGACAATGAAAAATTTGAAATCAATCAGATGCGTTAGTGTATGTTTTGCCAGAAATTAATACAGTCTGTTGTGACAATAATCGTATCAATAACAAAATTCTCGATGTGTCATGGACAACATACTCCACAATTCTTAATTTTCAAGGCCAATATCGGAAATACTTTCGCTTTCAATTTATTGATGTAAAAAATTACCTTATAAGATTATTTTTACCGTCTATTGTTTCCTTTCTGCATTGGACAGAGGGCAGATAACGCATGCGCATCGAAAAAATAGGAGAAGTCTGTGCCCAGTCGGGGGGAGGGGGTTACTCAGTTTTGGTAGGTGTGTGGCCTGCTTTTTGCACCGCTGAGTAGTATATAGGGGATGGCTCAAATACCACTTTGCAACTGAACCCCCTCTGGAAGGGTTTATTCCCCCCTCACGGAGCCTTCCCACGGACCTCCGTGTGTCGGTCCGTGGGAAGGCTCCGTGAGGGGGAATAAACCCTTCCAGAGGGGGTTCAGTCGCAAAGTGAGTATTTGAGCCATCCCCTATATACTACTTGAGGCTGAAGTGTTTTTATTTGCTGAAATCGTTTAACAACAAATAGCGTTTTCGTAATTACCTAACAGATCAATACCGTTTTGTCTAAACCGTTAATTACACCTCCCGGAGGCCTATTTGACCAATGGGTGCCGCGGGATTGCCAATTGAAGAAACGCTTACCCCCTGTATAAACGATGGGTCGTGGAAGGAGAACTCTTTTGAAGCGAGGTGTTAAAAATCAACGTTTTTATCCCGAAAAAATTAGAATTAAGGCTGCGCAACAACCCGAAGAACTTCAGCCAATTTATATACTCCCTAGTTATCTTGAAAAACCAAACGAGATAGTTCTTTCACTACCAAAAAAAGTGGTTGAACTTCTCAACAAAGTTTTTAAAATACTTGCCGGTGCTGGTATTTATGCAGCGTGTCTTCAATCCTCGATACTTACAGTGGAAGTTTTATCATCAGAAGGATACACCTCAGAGGTGATCGAGGGGTTTCAACAGTGTGGCGAAATGGTCTCATGGCATTGCTGGGTTGAAATCCAAGGAAAGCAGGTTGATATTGGAGGTAGAGTTATGAAAGCTTTCTTATATAGTTACACGGGGTGTCTCCCACCCTCTACAAGACTAATAACCAAACTTCCAAGCAGCTATGTTAGAGCTGATATGGATACTAGTGAAGAGATTCAAAGTCTTGTTGAAAATATTCGTTTACTGAAGCTTTATCAGGAAAAGGGCGCCGCTGTCTTTTGGGAAGTATTGCCCTCCTCTCTAGTAAACGATGCAATGCTAGAGCTTCGTTCTTATCTTCTCAACCCATATAGAGGAGGCAATAATACTGAACGACATTGCAACAAGCGTGCAGCGTTACCAGCTTGCCATCCAAGCAACGAAAGTGCGCCTGGACTTTGCGACAGCACCCAGAAGCTGGCTCATGCCATCACGCATGGTTATCAACACAGAGAGCGTGATCGTGTACAACAACAATCTCAAGGAGGCAACGCAAGGGATGAAACTGGGCGTGAACAATGATGTTAATCTGGGTACAAAAATGGCCTCTTTACGCCCCATGGCCGGCGGGCCAACAAAAATCAATCCACCAAACAGCCACCCATCGAACCCAATTCACAAACAGGCAACACAGGCGCAGGGCTTGGGTGAAAAGCCCGCAAAACCAACCCCATCACCAACCCCCATACCAGCCCCAACACCAAAGACAACAAAAGAAACTAAAATCGAGCCGCATCACGTAAACAAGGCAGTCGTTGCCGCTGGCGCGCTTGCTTTGGCAGGCTTTGTTGCCTGGATGCGTTAACGCTTACGCTTGGTTATCTTCTCTAACAAGAAGGCAACCACGGCGAGGATTAGCAGCCAAACATGCTCGCCAAGAAAGGAGATAACCTGGCCGGCCGCTTTGAAGATAAAGCTCACGATCGAGCCAATGAGGCCAGGCAGGATGGAGGCTATCTTTTTCCCCAGTTCTTTGAGCCCATTTCCAACAGCCTTAGTCCCAGCTTTCAAGGCATTCATTGCAGAAAGGGTCACAGCGTCTATGACAATACCGGCAGCCAGAACAACCGCTTGCAAAGTCCACCCATATTTCTTGAAAATATTTTTCACCCGCTCGCGAAGGGAAGTTTTTCCTCAAGGCGATCTCTCTCGGCAGCAACCTCGTCTCTTCTCTCGGTGTTTTCTTGGATCTTGTCACGGGCCCGTTTACGGGTAGCAGGATCTTTGTTTTCATCATTCGCAACTCTCTGGTCTTCTTCGATTTGCCTGTTATACTCCTCAAACGTTTGATCAAGTTTATCCATTTCTATTCCCAGTTCAGTCATATTTGTTCCGAGAGCATTTTGTATTTCCTTCGGAAGATGGGTGTTAAAAGTTTTTTGGGTATTCCCCTTTGATAATGTATACAGAGTTTACGATGTTGTTTTACCTCGCATTCTAACCTCGATGTAAAGTCCTCGATGTTTTTTTTATTCCACGTACAGAGCTTCAAGTTTAGTTTTATCTACAAAGTGGAAATCCTTCTCAATCTCACTCATTGCAATCTCCTCTCTAGTACGAAGAATTCGCCCAGGGGTCCCCTCAGTGAAAGAGGTTTCTTTCCTGCTTGAACCGCGTTCTGGGGGGCGATTCATTGTAGTCATTGGAAAAGATTCACCCGAAGATCCGGGTTGGGAGCCAGGGAGTGGAGTATCGTCATCGTCATCGTCATCAGTATGGAGAATTAGAGGAGTTGTTTCTTCTTCACCACTAGTTTCAGGGATGGGATCCATAGTCAATCAAGTTATATAAATATTTTTTTAAAAACATATATATATTCTGCTATGGCTGTACAACCAAACCTCCTTCCAACGAACGCCGAGAAGACTCTTGGTGCAATGAAAGCAGAACGCACCGTAAAGCACATCACATTTGACCGCTCTGTGGCAAATCCCGGCGAGACCCTGTACGTTTCGGTGCCCAAGCTGTCCGAACATGAGGTTATCGTATCGGGCTCGCTTGCCTTGATTTTTAACATCGACCTTACCGGCGGCCACGTAAACAACTATCTCGTCCAGAATGTTTCCCGGGCGCTGGTTGACAGACTCGTTGTCAAATTTGCTGCCACCACTGTCCAGGACACCGTTGGATACGATATTTATAAAATCTTTGAGGACCTCTTCCTTTCTATTGATGAGCGTGGAAAAATGCTGCCAGAGGGCATTCAGACTGTGGATTTGTGCAAGATTCGCTCTGGTGCCGGTGACAAGAAGACCTCGGGTGTGGCTGAAAACAAGCTGGAGAGAGTGTACAAAAACAAATACCGCATCAATCTAGACCACCAGATTTTGACTGACCACGGTGTTTTCTACCCACAGGCCGTCTTCAACGATCTTATCTTTGAGCTAACGCTTGCCCCTGCATCGCAAGTTGTAATTGGGTCTGACACAAGAAAGCTTAAGTATAAGTTGACCAATATCCAGCTTGAGTACGAGACGAAATAAAGAACTGGCTGACGAGGCGACGAGCGTTTACTCTAGCGGCAAGGAGTTCGCCTACGACCATATAATGCGAGAAGAGGTGGTGCCATTTGCGAAAGGGGGAGACGCTAGGCTGAATCTTCGGGTGAACCCGCAGCGCAGATCACTCAAGACCATTCTTCTGCTCTTTATCGAGCCCTACGCGGCAGGCGCCAGGGACTCTGAAAAATACTTCGACCCCGACATCACCAAAGTGAATGTAACCATAAACGGCTCTCCAAACAGGGTCTACAACGAAGGCATCAATGGGACCGACATGTGGAGAGAGGTGAGCCGACTCTTCAACGTGAATAAAAAGAGTGATGGAGGCAGGCCCAACATGACTCTGACCAAATATCTCACTGACAACAGGTTCGGCCTCCTTATCGATCTTCGATCAATGGCTGATACAACCCTGCACGGTAACGGCGAACGCCTCGTCAACACAAAGGACGGCGTGCACCTTGAGATTGAAAGAACAACCTCCAGCTCTGGAAATGCGCACTGCCACATCTACACCATCAGTGACTCACAGATGAACATCATAGACAGGCAGCTGCGGGCGGTTCAGTATTAAAAAAAACACCATTATATACATTGAATAGACCCACAAAAGCTGCCCTTCAATGCCCTAATTATTGGGCCAACAAACTCTGGCAAAACACAGTACCTCATAAACCTTCTCCAAGGCCCCTTCAGGGGCAAGTTTGACTATATCGTTCTCCTATGCCCAACCTTTGTCAACAACAAGCCCTACAATGGTTTTGTGGATAATGAGCCGCGCATTTTCGTGATAGACTGCCAGCAGCATGAGATTGAACCCTGGCTAAAACTAGCAAGTTACTTTTTTGAGAAGACGAACACGCTCATCATTCTTGATGATTGCGCCGCTTCGAAAGACGTGAAAGGCCGCACGAGCCAGCTGGTGCAACTCGGTTTCAGCGCGCGTCACAGTAGCATCTCCGTGTGGGTACTCGCCCAACAGATAACCAGCATTGCGAAACCATTTAGGGAAAACGTGGCAGCAATCGTGCTTTTTTACACCTCATCAGGCAAAACAACGAAGGCCATCTTTGAAGACTATGCCGGCGAGATCTCACACGAGGAGTACAAAGAGCTTATTGCACGGGTTAAGGGGCGCAAGTTTTCCCATCTAGTTTTCTCTCTGCGGCATCCATATGGAATCGAACTGAAAATATAAAAACAAAAACACAATGTATACACCTCTGAGTTACGAACGCCCCAACCAGGCTCCACAAGCTAACAGCTTTTTACCAGATTTTGGTCAAATTACAGGCCAAGACAGACGCAATGCAATTCAAAATTATAAAAGCCGCTGGTGAGGATGATCTGCGTCTCATGCTTCTTAGCCGCTATCCTTTGAAACTCGTAGAGATGCCGGACACCATGGCCTCGCTCTTACAGGAGGTTGAAAGGCTTTTGCCTGACATCAAGAAAATAATTGAAATTTAAAACACAATATATACACAATGGCAGATGAGGCCGCAATAAACGAACTCATACAGATGCTAGATGCAGCATTTCCTCTAGATTCAATTCCTTCGAAGCCCAAAATAATCGAGTTCATGCAGTTTCTGGAGGCGGTAACAGATACACTGGAGTCAGCCGAGAAAAAAAAACACAATATATACACAATGGCAGACGAGGCCACAATGAATGAAGTCATGCAGATGCTAAAGTCAACTCCTGATAGCTCCGTGCCATCAGCGATTCCTGTAGATAACATTCCAGCTCAACGCGAGAAGCTGGCAGTTCTTGTCTCGACTGGCAAATCAAAAGAAGCTATCGGTGTCCTGCTCACACACGAGCAGGTGAAACGCCTTTCGGATAAAGATGTCGAAAAATTCTACAAAAGGTATGAAGCCTACGTCGGCAACAAGACGACTGAGTCTCTGATTGACAGCGTTATAATGCTTTCAACCAAATGTCTTGACATGGTTGTTCAGATTGACGATGTGAAAGAGCTGCAGAAAGAGCTCAAAAATGACTACATAATTAACCATGAATTGTCATCTCTTCTTGGAAACCTTGCACTGCGATGCGGGCGAGGGTTAGCGTTGGCCAATACTGCTCTGATCATTACAAAACACATCGACTTCAAAAATGGGCCCCTAAAAGCAGTGCCGCCTACTCCTCCTACTCCTCCTCCTTCTCCTGCGCCACCCAGACCGCTCACAAGAGACAGTGAAG
The DNA here is from genome assembly GCA_024195265.1 of Dendrophyllia cribrosa. NCBI lineage: Eukaryota > Metazoa > Cnidaria > Anthozoa > Scleractinia > Dendrophylliidae > Dendrophyllia > Dendrophyllia cribrosa. Next base: position 10,311,131 of record JAJLRJ010000006.1, on the reverse strand, counting down.
GCTACCCCCTTGAAGGAATTGATGAAGTTGACAATTAATCTGACAGGAATCACATAGGAATCTGATAGGAATCGCATAGGAATCAGATAGATAATTTTTAAAAACTTATATATATATACACTATGGAGGCACAAGCTGCGCAATCGTTGCCGCGATACCTGAAGAAACAACAACCAACACGCACGTTACATCTGTTACCCCAAAGACTGCTCCAGCAAAAAACGCTGGTCGTGTTGCTTCTGGCAAAAGACTAGCAGAGCGCAACCGTGTGGCAAGAGAGGCGAAAAAACAGGCTTCCGAAACGGCAAACGAGCCCGCCCCAAACCCCACACCCCCAAACAACACAGTATATCTCTTTCTTGGTGTTTGTGGCTTGATTGTCTCTGCTTTGGGGGTGTATTACCAGCGTGAGGCCATTATGAAAGCCCTTGGGCGCAACAAAGCCCCAACGCCACCAGAAGCAGCAGAGGAGGTTATAACTGCTCCTCCAATCAGACAGGCAGCGCCGAAAAGGAGAACCGGAATCCGCGAGATGGATTAATTATTTTAAAAATCTTATATATACCACAATGTCTCAAGGCGCTATCAACTTCCTAGGCTGGGCCACCTTCACTTATCTTTGGCTTTACAGTTACATCACCTTTTTCAAAGAATCATTTCTCACGCGTAATGATGTGCATACGGAAAACATAAGAAAACAGGCGCGCGAGCTTGAGCTTATGCGCGAGCGCGAGCGCGAGCGCGAGCGCAAGGAGTCGACTGAAAAATAAAAATCTCATATATACACCATGTCTGACAACAAGATCGTGAAATCTCTTCTCGATGCCGCAACAATCGCTGGCCTTGTCACTGCTATTGGATGGATTGGCCGAAAGAGGATCAAGGAAAACCTCACAGCTGATCCCAGCTCGAATCCTATGAACTTCGTAAAGTTCACTGCTGTCATGGCTGGCAGCATCGCGCTCATAAAATACCTCGAGGACCAGAAAATCCTCCCCACCTCGATGTAATATATATATATATATATATATATATATATATATACACACAACAATGGCCTCAATCACTATTATGGTTGGTGGAGCAATTCTCAATGCAGCCGCTTTCACTGGCATTAATTATTTGGCAAAATATTTGTCCGGCGACAACGGCCAAGCTGCAATGGATGAGAAGATCAGGCACGACAAAGCGTTGGAGGCTTATCAAGCCGCCTACGCCAAATATGAGAAGGACCGCACAAAGCTACTCGACTGGGTTGCAACCAATGATCGGATCAAAGATCAAGCGAAACACCGACCAAGCTCTGGTTCTCTACAACAAAACCCATCGGGACCAACAAATAGAACCCCCCAAAGAACCCGAGTTCTCTGACTTCTATAAACCCGGCCCACAGCAGAAGCAAGGCGAGCTCTTGTTTATCGGCACTGGCGCGCTCGCCTTTGGGTATGCGGCTTTTCTTTAAACCCCCTATATATACGCACAATGGAGGCGAAACTCGCAAAGATCTATTACAGCCCCAAAGGCTATTGGAAAGGCATTGCCGCTGTGAAAAAGCTAGCTGCAGCGGCCAAGGTCTCTGATGAGGTGGCGAAAAAGTGACTCGTCAAACAAGCTCTTTGGCAGATTTACCTCCCAGCGCCACGCCACATCCCTCGGCCAAAGTTTGATGTCTTCACGCCTAATGCGGTGCATCAAGCGGATCTACTTTTTTTGCCTCACGACAAACTTCCTCATGGGAGGAACTTTACAAATATTGTTTGACGGTTGTCAATGTGGCTAGCCGTTACAAAGCAGCAGAGCCCTTGACCTCGAAAGAGTCTCTAGAGGTTTCAAAGGCCTTTCAGAAGATTTACAGACGCGGGCCTTTGAAATGGCCACAACTGTTGCAAGTTGACCCTGGGAGTGAATTTATGGGGTCTGTGACTAAAGCGATGGAGAACAACAAAACTGCTATTCGTCGCGGGCGCGTTGATATCCACAGAGACCAAGCGATAGTTGAAAGATTCAACCGAACCCTGGCTGAAAGGTTGTTTGGGCACCAGTATGCGGTTGAAATGCGCCTTCCATCCGGTCAGAGATCGACTGAATGGGTTAAAAGGCTGCCAGACGTTGTATCTGCCTTAAACAATGAAGTGACCAGATTGACTGGCAAGAAGCCTGCGCAAGCAGTGAAGGAGAGGGCCGTTTCATCCAAGCCCTCTACCCTCTATTCGAGAGCAGTGGGAGAGAAGGAGAAGAAGCTTCCTCCACGGGTGAGTGTGAGATATTTGTATCAGCCTGGCGAGCTGGAGGGTGGTGGTAGGCGGGCGACCGATCCGATCTGGTCGATGAAGGTCTACAATATTGAAAAGGTTGTTACCAAACCAAACGAGCCGGTCGTCTACTATATTTTCGATGGACCCAAGCGGGGCTTCGTCCGTGTGGAGTTGATGGTTGTGCCACCAGATACTCAGTTACCGCCAGTGTGAAACTCTATAGGCTCTGTGTGGATACCGTCTGGCAACACCCAGCGCTTGTCATAGTAGGCGCTAAGGCCCAGCTTTCGCTGCTCGTACGTGTGCATAGAGCCTTTGTGCATCCTGAAGCCTCTGTTTGTGGCCATGTCCTTGTTCCCATCCAGAGCCATCTCATATCTTTGCCATAGAAGCTCGTTCTGCGCTTTTGACATGCCCTTGGAAGACATTTTGGCCTTGCCGCTGTGCTCGTCTTCTACGAAGTAGCACTTGCTGCACAACGCGATGGCTCTTGTAGCTTCAGACTCCAGTTTGAACAAGCCAGGCTCTCTGCTGCTCCACTTGTCCCAAGACATCCAGTTCTTTTTCTCCTTTTCGAACTGCTCCAGAAGTTCTGGCTGAACTGCTTCTTCCAGAGTGTCGTACGAAAGGGCGAAGTACATACTGTCCGTGTCCATCTGGATAAGCTCGAAGTCATGCCTATCGAGATAGTGGTCCAAGAAGTCATAATGAAACTGCAACATACGCAACTTGGCACGCTGATACACGACGATGCCAACCTGGAAGGGTCGGTTTATCGTGACCTTATTTTTGTGCAATTCGATCTTGTATGCGTCCCCGATCTCTTCGAGATCTTCAAACCACACCGAGCGCAGGTGTTTGTCGACCGTGTCTTCGTCTTTAGTGTACACCACTCTTGTCTGTCGCTCAACAGCTTCAATAAACTGACCGTAAGCGCTGTTGCCCAAAAGCTTGTACACTTCCGCGAGCAAGGCCTTCTCTTTATCAGCGTCGCCTTTCCTTCGGTTGTTTGCAACCTATTCACAAACCAGTCGAAGATTTTTTGGGGCTTGTAGTCGATCGTGCGGTAGGCGGCGGTGATCTTAAGGCCGTGATCGAGATACCATTCCAACAGAGGTGCATACAGCAGCATCTTTGTTGCTTGGAGCACACCCAGCAGCTTCTTTTGGTCTGGAAAGTGGGTTCTGTTGCTTTGCGCGAGGTAATCTTTCATGTGTTGTGGAACACCCTCTTCACCCACGCTGCGATTTATGAAGAGGGGAGGAAACTCTTCGAAGTGTTCCCACAAATCCCGGGGGGCTTCGATGTCTGCCTCAGCAAAACCAAACCAGTGCTTCATCCGCAGCCTGGGGATCAGCTCTATCGCCGCCTGGGGTGGGTCTTCGTAATGCACGACCGTCTCTTTGCCACAGGGCATGTCTTGCAACATAGTGCTAGGATACAGGGAGTTCGCATCGAACCCGAGAATACGCTTTACGATGCGCGCTAGGTCGTATTTGTGGGAGCGAATGCGAGTTTCGCCGGCTATGTGTTTGCGTGTGAACACCAAGCTGGGCAATCCAACCACAGCCTCTTTCAGCATTGCATAGGCTTCAGCGCTTGGGGCGTATAGTTGTGGGGGATCACGCCCTTTCAGGGTGCCTCGCAGGATGTATTGCATCGAAACCCCAGGCAAAGAGACAGCGTCTTTGAAAATGTCAATGCCGAGCTTGGTGTAAAACGCTTTCATTTTCTTGAGGGTTTCAAGGAATGGGGTAACATCAAGGTTGTTGTAGAACTCCAACCAATCCCCGAAGGTCTTCATCCCCCTCTCTTTGAAACCCCGCTCGTATTGTTTGTACTCCTCTGGACTTAGAACAAAGCAGTTTCGGAGTTGTGAATACCAACACCAGTATGGCGGAAGACCCTTGTAGTCCAGTTTGTCGGCGCTGTCAAACCATTCGTATGGAAGCCAGGACTTGGTCTGTGTCGCGCCATATGTCTTGACCCATTTGTCATAGTTGATGCCCGGGGACAAATAGTTTGTGACGTCCAGAAACTTGAAACGGGGCGTGTTGATGAACATGATTTGTCCCTGTTTCTCCCCTGCAAAGACTCCGTTTTCTTGCCCGAGATGAGAAACAAAGTGCTTTCTGATAAGAAGCAGATCGTATCGTCCTGAGTTAAAGCCGACCACTGGGACCTGTTCACACCATTGGTTTGGGGAGCCCCTCGAGATCTGGCGGCATGTATTTTGTAGCTATATCTTCTCGGATTGCTTCGCTGCGACGCTCCAGAGATATATAAAACAGTCGGATAAGCTCTTCGGGGTCTTTAGAGCAAATGTACTCAGGCTCTGGATCCAACGTGTCTGCAATGGAAACTGAGATAGGCACATGCTCACTTTCATAAGCGAGATCACGGGTTGGTTGACTTGCCTTGGTCTTGTCTTGGTAAGCCTCGAAGTCGTAGACGATAGCGTGTGGATACGTTTCGTTTCTTTTAGGCGGGATTCGATCATGCCACCATGGCCGTGGCATCTCGTGTTCCCACCTTTTCAATCAAGTTGTAGCCAAGCATCGTGCTGATACCGTGACTGATTTGCGCAGTTTTTATGAAGGCTTGCTCCCTTGTGATTGTGTTGCCTTTACGATCAGTACAGATCACTTCGTTTCTTTGTTCGGGTGATGGAAAGCACTCGCGACAACCGTGCCAGTGGCAGCCATGGAACTGAAACACGGTTTTGCTTTTTGGGTGATAGCCATCAACTTTGTGGCCTGCAATGGTGCGCTCGCCTCCATGCCCGCATCTGTGATGGTGGATGTGGATGTCCCGCTGTCGGGCCTCATACTCTAGCCAGCAAGTCGCTTTGATACCAAAACTGCCTTCTGGATTAAACGCCTTTTCAAAAGCTGACTCGGGAACAAGGATCTGATTTCCAGGGCAGGCAATATTGGTTTGCCCGCGAGTGCACGTCTTGGCGTGGCGCGTTAAGTGACAAGCTTGTGTGAACCTAATCAAACATTCGCCACAAGTGTAGTTGTTTGTGACTTTGTCAGTGATCAGAAAGGCATGAGAGTCGTAGATACCAACAGTCATCGTGGGGTATCCAACCTTGTCATAGCGCGAAGGTGTGTAACTCAAAACAAAGTCGCCGTTATCTGTAACCGTATAAGCGGCAAGTCCTTGTTTAAAGTGCCTTTCAAACAAATGAAATTGTCGCAAATTGATAGAATTGACATTACGACAAATTCTCGGGTGAGCAGCAAAGAAGCTTTGTGCTAGTTCTCTGGCTCTGCGAGTACTCCGGTCTATACGGGTGCCTTGATGAACAGCCAAAGCCCGAAAAGCACAAAGATCGTCATTGAAAGTGTCAAGAGAGACGACTTCTCTTTTGTTGCGAAGCCAATCAGGCAGCCGTCCAAGACCGATTTGCAAAGGTTGTCGATCTAAAATCACTTTGAGTTCAACAAAAACAGTGCTTTCGAAAACCCATTTCGTATTAGGTCTGTTTATTCTTGTGCCTTGAAGACGAAGCTCTTCCTGTTCTTGAAGCCAAAGTTTCGTTTGCGATAATCGAGAAAACCAAGGACTGGTGATGTTTGTATAATAAACGGTATGTTCGTTATTTTCGATGTTTCGTAGAATATACGCAAACCGAAGGTTACCTTTATGCCTTGTGCGAACAGAGTGTTTAATTTTGTGCAACATTTGGGGTAATAAGAGGTCTTGTAAGTCCCCTAGTGAAACGCCATTTTATTATTCTCCTTCTTCTCTCTGGTCTGCCTTCTGCACCGTGTTCACCTCTATCATAAAGTTCAACAATCCGATCAGGAATCGGAAAGGCCCCCGTATGCTCCCTATCCAAAGGGTCAAAACCCGCAAGGTCCTCGTTTATGGGGGAAACCCTCGAAAAGGGTTTTTGTTCTTGAGCGTCAAGCCAAGCGATCAGATCGCGCTGACTGATATTTGCGAAAACACCGCGATCGTTGTTCATGGATCTCGCCATATATATATATACACCCGTTTGCAAAAAAAGACATTTTTAAAAAATAGAAATATATATATAGCTGTTGTGTTCGCATCACAAATGTGGTGACAGGCGGTAGATACCTTTTCACAGTAACTACAATACCCTTTGCCAACTGAGTGTTCATTACAGGGCGTCTGTTAATCAGCACCATTGTTCACGGAAAACATTGAATAATTTTACAGATTAAATTATTCAATGCTTGAATATAAATAAACTGAATGAGCCACAGACAATTTATTGACTCGAGCCTTTGCTTCTTTTGAGGCATTGCGGATAGCAACGATCTTCGTTGGAGACTGTGCAGCAAAAAAGTAGTGGAAAATAGACGTCCTAGGAGACAAATATCACAACAGTTTAAAAAGCATAGTACAAAGATTATATATTTGTTCTCTTCTTTAGCACCTATTGAGTAGTATCTACCGCCTGTCAACACATTTGTGATGCGAACACAACAGCTATATATATATTTCTATTTTTTTAAAATGTCTTTTTTTTGCAAACGGGTGTATATATATATATTATATATATATATATATATATATATATATATTTTTTTTTTTTTTTTTTTTTTTCACAAAACTGATGACCAACGGGAGAGTCACCGGTTCATATACAAGGGGTAAGCGCTTCCGGGAGGTGTAATTAACAGTTTAGACAAAACGGTATTGATCTGTTAGGTAATTACTAAAACGCTATTTGTTGTTAAACGATTTCAGCAAATAAAAACACTTCAGCCTCAAGTAGTATATAGGGGATGGCTCAAATACTCACTTTGCGACTGAACCCCCTCTGGAAGGGTTTATTCCCCCTCACGGAGCCTTCCCACGGACCGACACACGGAGGTCCGTGGGAAGGCTCCGTGAGGGGGGAATAAACCCTTCCAGAGGGGGTTCAGTTGCAAAGTGGTATTTGAGCCATCCCCTATATACTACTCGCTGGCCCATTTATACACTAAAAAGACTGACTCGTTCCCAGTCGTCTCTCTTGGCAAGACGCGGGGGACGTGCGTGGAGGATGGACTCGGAACGAGAGATGCGCGACCGAAGCTGAAAGGGGCACCCCTCGGTCTCCCCTTGGCCGCGCTTCTCTCGTTTATATTAATAGGAGAAAGAACGACGACTGGGGACGGGTCAGCCAAAAATATACATTTGAATCCCGAATCGGGAGTTGCGAACAAATGACCGAAAATTAGGCTATAGAGCGTTTTCACTCAATCCCGTGGAACTCAAATGACAAAGGCCATGGCAGCCACGTTGGTGTTCCTAACAAAAAAATTTGAAGGTATCATTGGTCAGCGGACGAGGGGAAAAGATGGCAGACGATGGCCGACACATTTTTGTGCTCTGATAAATTTACAGGCAATTTAGCTCTTTTCGGATTTTTTCCTTTCTTCGTTCTTCATGTTATAGGTTGTCTTATTCAATTAACATGTACGCCATTACGATGGTACAACGGCACAGTTCTAGTCGTTATACTAATTTATCGGTTCCTTCTGTGAGTAGCGGAGAACGAATGACGTAAAACAAAAGAAACAAAAGACAGAAAACAATAAAACTCCAAAACAAGACTAAAATAAACGCGTTCCAAACTAAAATGTGGCATTACGATTTAGACAAATTCAGAGTAAATACTAAGGTACACTACAAAAATGACTTATTTTTACGGATAAATTATCAACCTACCTCGGAAAATGTCTTTTGCACGTGGTAGTTTCTACAGCCTCTTCGGAAATTAGTGGAAAAATGGCCAAAATTAAAATGTGAAGTTTTTTCGGAAAAGCCATTTCACCACTTTTTTAATTGGATAATTTTTAATGTTTGCTCTAAATCGTAAAATCATACAAAAACTGATAGGAGAGTTTTCTCTGTTTGCAAGGAAGCACAAAATTCTTTCGAGCGAATTTATGATTTTCATGAACTAAATTTAAAACCTGTTCAGAATTTCTGATCTCCCCCGAATCCTAAAAAAGGTTTCAGAAATTCTGATCCCCCCGTCAATTGCCGAACAAAACA
>JAJLRJ010000006.1:10285352-10295352 GCA_024195265.1 Dendrophyllia cribrosa | reverse complement strand
ATAGTCGTAATAGTTATTCTAGACGGAGAAAAAGTTGTTTTTGTGAACTTTTGTACGGTCTAAATGTACTGTGCAGATGGTCGGGTAACAAGCTTAAGCTTACTGTTTTTGAGAATTGCTAAAATTGAAAAATAGCCCGGTCGTCAATCTTAATTCCGACCTTTCACCTAAGTTAAGTTTCATCTTAGTTAAGTTTGTTCAGAGGGTCTTCAGAGGGCAACGCTGTTAGGCCAAGCCTAACTATATATATTACGCTTTATTTACCAAACGCAGTTCTTTAGCTTCAGCAGGCTATTCTCTTCCCTCTTCACCTTATACCTAAACTTATTTTTCTTTCTAAAATTCTCTCCGCCTTTCCCCTCTTCATAAAAAAACGCGACACAGTCCACAATCACCTCATCCGTCACAGGCACGTTGGCAGTCACATCTGACAGAGGAACCTGACCATTCAAAGGACTCTATAAGCCCAGGGGGGTACTCCCTTATATACGCTATATAGGTATGTGCCGCCCTATAGGGTAGGGTTTTTGAGGTGCCTAGTCCTTAAATAGGGTATCCTTTTTGTTATTTTTAGTATTGTGATCCCTAGATATTCCTAAGATAGGGTCACTAAATTACAGTATCCACCCCAACGCGCAAAACGAGAAAGATATGGCCTGTTAAAACTGTACTACACGCCTGGTTTTGGGCCTTAAAAAGGGTATCAAATCTCGATTTTCTACCCTTAAATAGGGTCAAGGTTTGAGAACCTTGGCGGCACACACCTATCCTAAATTGTCGGGAGTACCTTCCCCCCCAGGTCTATAAGTTATCCTCAGTGCAAGGGTCAAAGTCCCAGGCGTTTTTCAAACGTGCGACCACCAGGTGCGCACACAGGACCACACAGAAGTTATTTTGTCACGCATTCCTTTCAATTACGTTTGGGTAGTAGAGGCATGTGTACGCGGTTGAGGCGCAAATTGGCGAATAGAAAGCGATAACCAAATAGGAAAAACCGAAAACCACCTCCGATACCAAATCCGAAAAACCGCTGCCGAAAACCGAAAACCGAATGCTAAAAAAGAGTAAAACTACCGCAAAGTCCGGAACAGACATTAAAACCGAAAAACCGAAGGAAATGGGTGCAAAAACTGAAATTCCCGGGGGGGGGGGGGGGGGGGGGGGGGGGCGGGGGTACTCAACAGAGTTTTGTACCGGGATGCTCCGCCCCGAGGTCCAAAGCCTTACCCTTTCATATACCGTTTTTGACAGAAAAGGTACCCCTTTCATATACCTTTCATTGAAAATGGTACCCCTTTCATATGCCTTTTATTGAAAATGGTACCCCTTTCATATAGCCTTTACGTGCGTCTGTTTGATATATTTTGAAAGGCCGTTTTTATAATACTTAAATCGCAGTTTTCCCTACCTTTTTTATGCTTCAACTCGTGTTTTCGCTACCATTTCCTATTCTTTGTGAAGTCCCTACCCTTTCACATACTTCAACTCGTGAAATCCCTACCCTTTCATATACCGCCAGCCTCAAAAAGGTACCCCTTTCGGGCGGAGCATCCCCGTATAGCCCATTATAGGAAGTACCCCCCCCCCCCCCCCGGGCTGAAATACCGACCTAAAAAATGGCCAAAACCGATTTGTTATTCACCCGTCCTCAACAAACACATATACTCCAAACCCAAAGCATAAAAAGGTAAAAAAGTATTATTTATAGCTTTCTTTCCAAGGAGTTGTTGCAAATTACCTCGGGCGCGTGACTGAACCTTTTTAGAGTGTACATATTGATGTATTGAACGCAGAAAAGACGAACAAAAACACTTTTAATTGGTTATCCACCGGTCCTCAACAAACACATATACTCCAAACCCAAAGCAAAAAAACGATAAAAACTTTTGCTCCAAAACGATACATCAAAAGCTTCATTTCGCAGTTTGCGCGCTCTTTTCTTAAGCTGCGTAAAACCTGGCGCAATTTTGATATATTTTAATAAACATGTCATTCATTCATGTCACTATTTGAGACACCTTGTCGTCGTAAACCAATAGCAGGCTGTCAAAATGCTACGTGCACCAAAACACCCCTTTAAATAATAACTGAAAGGATACCAGCGGTCTGCAATGTATAGTTGACGGAATCGAAAAGGATTGAAGGTAACTTTTGTTTTTAAAAACGTCATTTATATTACACAATGTTTAAACTAATCTAAGACTAAGTCTATAGCTATGCTGAATTAAGCAACAAACATTTTTGGTCTTATCTGTGAAAATTATACTCTCTATTTCAATGGAAATTAGACTATTTCTTATCGGACCGACGAACAGAGAATACAAACTTGATATTGAAATATTCATAAAATTTCTACCTCTAGACCCATGTTCGTTATTTAAGTACAACTTATTCCCGAAGCAGTTTAGAAAATCATGTCAGTTTGGCGATGGCAAGAAAAATCAGCCTCGACAAACACAAAAACGTTTGGCTGTAGAACGATGCGTAAAGGGGCGCAAAGAAGTTTAAAGGCGTAAAACTTGATAGCAAAGAAGAAAGAATAAGACGGGAAATTCTTAAGTGAGCAATGATACAAATTATCCGTCGCTTTATTCGGCGTTTCGTTGAATGTCAAGAAGTAACTTTGTTCCATTTTTGAATTTTTCCGATCAGTTGCGCTCCTTTAATGTGCTGTGCTCAGTGGAGTAAGAAGAATTGAAATGTGCAACATTTATGCGTTATTCCAGCTAACGCGTCTTAACGGGACGCAGAATATGTCCCTTAAGAAAGAACTTTATAATAACCGTTTCTTAATAAAGGGGAACGCAAAATTCCAACCCCTTAGATTCATTGTCATTTTCCTTCTTTGAGTGACCCTTCTTCCAGCGGCAGTTTAGACAATTGTGTCAGTTTGGCGATGATAAAGCGTAAAGATGCGCAAACTGAAAGTTAGAAGGCGCAAAGCTTTACAAAGAACTGAACGAAATAAGACGGAAAATACTTTGTTGGGCAATGAGGCATAAATATATAATTTCGTTTGGTGTTTCTACAAATGGTAAGATCAGGAAAATTTCAACCACTTTTATCTTTGTCATTTACGATCCTTAATTGATGTCCTTTACGCAACGGAACCTATATGCCTATTCGAGCTTAACGTGTCTTTATCCCAAGCGGAATTTGTCCCTAAAGAAGAGGCCTTATATTTACGCCGGGTTCGGTTCACAAAAGAACAAGACGCGAAAATTCGTTTTTTAATGCAGTGTCCTCATACTGTCTTGAACGACCAAAAAGGCTCCCGATTCATGGGATACTAAATAGCTAAAGGAGGAGACATAAATGTTTGCGCCATACTAGTTAAAGTATTCATTGAGAAGAAAAATGTTACTCAACGCTGGAGAGAATCAGTTGAATCATCGTGCTAATAGACTAGTTACAAAGATATAACAAAAGCATGACAAATTATTATCGGTAAAAATGGTTATGATTTTCGAAAGTTTTACTTTATAATCATCTGCAGAGAAAAGGAAACCTGTTTTTATTTAAAAATGCTGAAATTGAAGATCAGGGATCGGGAAGGCCGTGCGCCATGCGCATATGGCGCAAAAAATTTAAAAATGTCGCATTATAAAACTGCTTACCGAGCCCAACATGCGCCCTAGTCGCGTAATAGGTGATAAGCAGTTCAATATCCGTATTCATTTTGTGTTACAACAAATAAAATAATGAAATATTGACTTGTGTATTTGCTTCTTCGATCGGCGATCTTTCGTGTTCGTTTAATTTCTTCCCCAGACCTCTACTCGCACTCAGCTCGCAAACGAGGTTCTGCCGCGGCTTGACATGTGCTTTGAGTTTAAATAAATTCATTTCTTTTGCATTTCAAATCGAAATAATGCCTCCCAAGAAACTACCGAAGTTAGATAGTACTCAAGGCCAAAGAAAACTTTCAACTTTTTTTAACACGGAATGGAACGCCGAGTCGGCCGAGACTGACGCGAACATAAAAACAACAAAGATACGACTGTCGAGTTTGAAGGACAAGGTCCATCTTGCGAAACGAGTTCCAGGCCTGCAAGTAAGCTTCACGAAGACAGGAAATTCCAGTCGAAGTGGTTAACTTTGTGGCCGTGGCTAGTGTATGAAAGAGATGCCATGTTTTGTAAGATTTGCCTCAAACATGGCCAAAAAAATACCATGACCTCTGGTTGCAAAACATTCAAAACAAGCAGCATTACGAGACACGAGGAAAAGTGAAAAACTGCAAAAATAAGTAAAATACTCTACATAGTATCACGAATTGCACTTTATCATTTCCGTATTCCTTTTCATCCGGCCCATACTTTTACCAAATGGCCCATAACTTTTCAAAGTCAGGGGCCATAGGCCCACTTGTCTCTTTTGCCTTCCCAATCCCTGGAAGATACTTCAAACACATGCGTTCCTGTATGTTTTTGCTGGGCACAATATCGTTCAATATCGTTCGAATCTCTAACTAAAGGCGACAATATATTTATTTCATTCCAATCCGTTAGGAATAAAAATACCAAGCGACAACCAAAACTTTCATATTTTAACTTGAACGTCGGCAGGGATGTATTTCTTTTGCAAAAGAAAAAAACACAGCGAATAAAGGAGCACAAATTTTGAAAAATGCCTTGTAGTAATCATCTCTCGAACATGATATAAATTTGATACTTCCCTAGAGAAGTTTCTGATCTTTGTTTTAAGAGGATTGAAGTTAAACGATGTCGCCATCACGGTTGTAGGAACTAAAAGGAGCAAGTTTGTAAACAAGAGCGATCGATTCAGTTGGTGCTTCGATGTTTAAAAATTTAGTGCTGATGAAAGGAATAAAAATTCGGCGCACCAACTATACGTATACTTTGTCCTCATACCGTCTTGAATAAGCAAAAGAGCTCCATATGAATGCGATAATTTATAGTAAGTAGCTATAAGAAGGGGACATACATGCTTTCGCCATTCAAATGGTTATAGTATTATTCATTAAGATGAAAAAATGTATTCAACCCCTTTAACATATCATTGCGTTTCTGTACATTGTTTGCTGGTGGGTACAATATTGCTTCAACTCCTTAAACGACAAGATGCGAAAATTCGTTTTATAATGCAGTGTCCTCATACTGTCTTGAACGATCAAAAAGGCTCCCGATTCATGGGATACTAAATAGCTAAAGGAGGAGACATAAATGTTTGCGCCATACTAGTCAAAGTATCCATTGAGATGAAAAATGTTGCTCAACGCTGGAGAGAATCAGTTGAATCACCGTGCTAATAGACTAGTTACAAAAATATAACAAAAGCATGATACTATCGGTAAAAATGGTTATGATTTTCGAAAGTTTTATTTCATAATCATCTGCAGAGAAAAGGAAACCTGTTTTTATTTAAAATTATGCATTTAGAAGGAAAGTGAAAATGACTGCTGCCTGCAATTTAGTATCTTTGGGTGAAACAATGCGTGAACTTTTAAATAAAAAAGGAAAAGAAAGAAAAAAAAAAAGAGAAGAAGAGAAAATAAAATAAAAAATTATTGACCACATGATTGCACAAAAAGGCGCGTGTCACAGTGTTTCTTTGCGAACCTGATTAAAAGCTGAAAAAGCTGATTCAAAAATTTTATTCAACGCCATTAACATATCATTGCGTTTCTGTATATTTCTTGCTGGGTACAATATCGTTTCAAACTTTTAATCGACAATATGTTTATTTTAGTCCACTTCACAAGGAGACAAAATAGCAAGCGACACCAGGAGCCCATTACCCGGAGCGTGCAACTACCATAAATTCGTGTTACAATATTGCTTTTGAACTAAGTGCATTTTTAAAATATATTTAAAACATGTCGTTGAGACACTTTGTCATCGTAAACAAATACATAAAAGCTTTAGCTTTTTCTTTTAACAGTCGGCTGTCAATTTAATAGTGCACCAAAACACGCCTTTAAATAATAACTGAAAGGAAACCAGCGTTCTGCATTGCATTGTAGAAGGGAATCGAAACAGTATTGAAGGTAAGCTCTTTTAGGAAAGGACTTTTATAACACAATGTTTAAGCAATCTAAGTCGAAGTCTTGACCTATGATGATTTACGCAACAAAAGCTTTTGGGCTAATCTGTGAAAATTATATTTTTCATGGGAAATTAGACTATTCCTTATCGGCCTTGAGAACTGAGAATAGAAACTGGATATCGAATATTTTATAAATTTCTACTTGTAGACCCATTTTCATTCTTTAAACACAACTCATTCACGAAGCAGTTTAAAAGATCGCGCGATGGCAAGTATTAATCAGCCTCAAACAAAAATTACAGCTTCCAGACTTATTGCCATTTTCCTTCTTTAAGTGAACCGTTTTTCTAGCAGTTTAGAGAATCTTGACAGTTTGGCGATGGCAAGTTTCAGCCTTGACAAACACGTTCCTGGATGTAGAGAACGATGATTGCGTAAAAATGCACAAACTGGAATTCAAATGGCGTAAAGGGTCACAAGGAAACCTAACGAAATAAGCCGGAAAATTCTTAGGCATAAATATATAACTTCGTTCGCTATATTTTTATAAATTGTAAGATCAAGTAAATTTCATCTATGTTTATCTTTGTTACTTACGATGCCTAATTGATATCCTTAACGCAACGATACTATTTGTCTATTCGAGCTTTACGCGGAATTTGTCTCTAAAGAGCGGGCGTTATATTTACGCCGGGTTCTTCACCCAAAACTTTAAGATGCGAAAATTCGTTAATTAATCCTGTGTCCTCACACTGTCTCGATTAACCAAATGAGCTTCCTATTAATGCGATACTAAATAGCTAGGGTAGAATCATATATGTTTACGCCATTCCAAAGGTTACAGTTTCAATTGCGATAAAAAATTTTACACAACACGCCCGAGAATAAAGGAATCATCGTGTTAATAGACTAGTTATACAAAAACATAACAAAAGGATCTATCCTATTTCCGAAAGTTCCACTTAATAACCACCTGCAGAGAAAAAGGCAATGTGTTTTTATTTTTAAATGCGGAAATTGAAGATACACCAAACATATGCGTACCTGCATTTATTTTGCTGGTTGCAATATCGTTTGAACCTCTAAGACAACAATGTATGTATTTAATTCCAGACCACAAGAGATAAAATTAAAATACCAAGCGACAACCAAAATTTTTATCCTTTAACTAAAACTTCGGCAGGGGTGTATTCTTTCGTAAGATCCAAGCTTGTTTTTTTTTAAATCAGATTTTGTGTTTCTTGAATTAATTCGTAAAACGGACTTTGAAACCACATGATCCAAAATTGAGCATTTGAAATACATATACTAAGATTAATATACATAGTCAGTGGTGCCTTGGAACAATATAACTTGACGCGTACTGCCCCACGGAGTTTGTTTTACCCCTTTACCCCCCTGCCATTTTACCCCTTTTAAATTATTGTTTACTTTGGAAACAAAAATTCAAATAATCGAATGTTTCAATTGTGTTTAAGATTTTTACTAATATATTCATGAAAACTTTCCTTTGACGACCCTTTTTAAAATATTTGGTCACTGTTAAAGAACAAAAGGTCCACAAAACGTTTTCCCTGAAAACAATTGCTCAGATGATTGATAGCTGTCTTTTCGAGGATGGCTTTAAGTCTTTTGAATTACAAAATACGTTAGGCTTTTGACCGAGCCCTGTTTGTCAAAACGCCGAACGCCGACACACGCGATATTAAATATTGAATTCAGTAAAGACGCACAAAACACTTTTAATGGGTTATATTCCCATTCTAACAGCATACAAAGACGAATACATATGCTTTAAACCGATATACCAAAATTTTGATTTCGCGGTTTGCATGCTCTTTTTTGGCTGCGTGAAACCTTTCATCACATTGCTTTTTATTTTACTGTATTTTTTAAATGTCGTCTTTACGCGACACTATTTGAGACACTTTGTCATCGTGAACCAGTACGTAAAAGCTTTTAGCGTTTTCTTTTAACAGTCGGCTGTCAGTTTCCTACGTGCTCCAAAACACGCCTTTTAATAATAAATGCGCCACGTAGAAATGTTCACAGTACTTGAGAAAAGATACTAGCGCTTTGCATTGTATTTTCGAAGAGAATCGAAACGGGATTGAAGGTAAGTTCTCTGTTTAACAAGGCCACTTATTTTACACAATGTTTAAGCTAATTTAAGTCCAACTCTAAATCTACAGCTATGTTGAATAGCAACAAACGTTTCTGGACTAATCTGTAAAGGATTTTATTTATATTCTTCATTGGAAATTAGACTATTCCTTACCAGCCCCGAGAACAGAGAATAAAAACTTGACATGGAATTATTTACAAAGGGAGACACAACATTTCCAACTCTAGATTCATTGCCATTTTCGTTATTTAAGTGAACCTTTTCAAGCAGTTTAGAGAAGAATCAGGTCAGCTTGGCGATGGCAAGTGTCAGCCTCTACAAACAAGTTCCTGGCTGTAGAGAACGATGCGTAAAGATGCGCAAACTAAATGTTAAAAGGCGTAAAGCTTCAAAGGAAAATTTAACAAAATGACGGAAATTTCTTTGTTGGGCAATAAATATATAACTTCGTACGTTATTTCTATAAATGGTTAGATCAAGTAAATTTCATCCATTTTTATCTTGGTCATTTACGATGCTTTATTGATGCTCTTCACGCAACGCAACCTTTAAGCCTTACCCTACGAGGAGAGAAGAGGCCTCATATTTACGCAAGATTCTGTACCCAAAAGTATAAAGAGTATAAAAATTTGTTATTTAATGCTTTGTCCTCATACTTTCTTGAATGACCAAAAGAGCTCTCTATTTATGGGATACTTATAGCCAAGAGAGGAGACATACATGTTTGCGCCATTGCAATGGTTAGAGTATTCATTAAGATAAAAAATGTTACTCGACGCCTGAGAGAATCAGTTGAAGAATTTCGAAGGTATTTAACGTATCCCAGGAATCATCGTGTTATTAGAATACTTACAAAAATATAACAAAAGCATGGTTGGAAAAATAAATTGTTCGAAAGTTCCACTTAATAATCATCTGCAGAGAAAAAGCCAATGTCTTTTTAGTTTTAAATGGGAAATTGAAGTCACAGGAAACATATGCGTTCCTGTATTTTTTTTGCTGGGTATTATAAATATTGTTTGAACCTCTAAGGCGACAATATACATGTATGTATTTCATTCCAATCCACCACAAGGAATAAAAATACCAAGCGACACCCAAAATTTTCATATTATAACTAAGACGTCGATAGGAGTGTGTTTTATTGCAAAACGCAAAACCTTTTGCATTCTATAATACGTCAAGAACCTAAAACTTTTTTCGCAAAATGCTCTCCAAAACCGTGACTCGTGATATATTTAAAGCAGCGAAAGTATAAAAAGACAAACCGATACTGAATGAATTCAATCCACATTATCAAAAACCTCTACAGAAAAAGTGTCATTCTTGCATGTGTCACGTATGAATGCGTTTAGTAAAAAAAGACCTAAAATATAATTGTTAATTTCTGAAAACGTTTTCGTTTGGAGCCATTTTCGCTCGATAAATCCAGCTTTTTCGCCCTATATCGGAAATATGTTGTACCTTTTCACTGAAATTGAATATGGGAAAACGCAGACATACTTTCTAGCCCTTCGGGTCCGGAAACCCAAGAACATTATTTTCAAATTAGCAAAATATACGTAATAATCACTTTAGGTTGTAGCTTTCAAAAGCTGATTCGGACAATCGCACTTATACTTCGTAAATAATTCGACAATTTATTCTTCTAGAAATTAAAAGTTGTATGTATATAGCGCGTTCTATAAGCTTATATTTAATATAGGGGTTAAGATATCTTAAAGTGCTACTGCGATCAAATTTTTGATTTCCTTTTTTTACATCTTCGTGTACAATTATACTTTCTTACTCGTCTTGCCAAATTTCAATCCATTACGAACATCAGAAGTCATTTTATTTTAACATTTATGTTCGAGAATTTACGGC
>JAJLRJ010000006.1:10232852-10277852 GCA_024195265.1 Dendrophyllia cribrosa | reverse complement strand
TTTACTGTTACTGTTGCTGTTGCTTTTACCGTTACTGTTGCTGTTACTGTTGATGTTACTGTTACTGTTGCTGTTGCTGTTGCTGTTACTGTTACTGTTACTGTTACTGTTGCTGTTACTGTTGCTGTTACTGTTTCTGTTGCTGTTACTGTTACTGTTACTGTTGCTGTTACTGTTGATGTTACTGTTGCTGTTACTGTTGCTGTTACCGTTACTGTTGATGTTACTGTTACTGTTACTGTTACTGTTACTGTTACTGTTACTGTTACTGTTACTGTTGCTGTTACCGTTGCTGTTGCTGTTACTGTTACTGTTGCTGTTACTGTTTCTGTTGCTGTTACTGTTACTGTTGCTGTTACTGTTTCTGTTGCTGTTACTGTTGCTGTTGCTGTTGATGTTACTGTTACTGTTGATGTTACTGTTGCTGTTACTGTTACTGTTGCTGTTACTGTTACTGTTACTGTTACTGTTACTGTTGCTGCCACTGCCACTGCCACTGCCACTGCCACTGTCACTGTCACTGTCACTGTCACTGATACTGATACTGTTATTGTTACTGTTACTGTTTAAGCTGTTACTCTCCTAAAAACAAGGATAAATAGTCCACATTTTAAAATGCTTAGTGAAGTGTAACACACTTTTCGAACCAGGCGGTTAAACACTGTTACACACATTACTCCAAGTGCTTTCTTTCTGTATTCTACTGAAAAAGGGCTTAACCTAACATTTTTCGAGAACAACACTTACTAAAATAATTATATGAAACTTAAACAAAAATTTTTGTTTTTTGTTTTAAACCATCCACTCTCCTAGTCTAAGAAGAACTCATTTTATAAAACGCTCCTAACTTGACTCTTTATTTTGCAGAGTTACTTTGAGACCTATCGAGATGAAGATCGGTTTTGTCTTTGTTGCCTTGCTGGTTTTTGCTAACTTGGATTTTTGCCGAGCAAGCAGCTTACTAAGAAATGAGGTAAGATTGCGCTATAATACAGCCTCGATTAATACAGCCTCTTCTATCACAGTGAGCACGTAATACCATTTAAACGTAGTTTGAGGACACGCCATGAAAAAACTGCAATGTTTTCTTTTTTAAAGGTCTTTACTAAATATTTACCATCCATGCAGAAAAAGTGTACTTTAGACAGCTGTTTACTGTGATACTGATTTACGAAACAAGCTGAATGTTGATTTTCACAGATACCAAGTGAAACCAAAGATGAGAATATAGATGCAAGAGCCAGTGATGATAGTGGTTTTCAGGTAAGAGCTCCGTACATTCTGACAGTGAACTTGATTTTTACAATTTAAAGTGTAATACATGCAAGTAGTTTTATCAACAAAAGTCCTTAATGTGAAGAGGGTCTTGCAAGGCATTGTGTATAAATTCCATTTCTCAGTACAAAAGATTTCCAAAATTTCCATTTCTTGTTGCTTCTTTTGGCTTACTAACGTTGTTATTTAGGAATATACGCATGTCTTAAATTTTCTGACACAGTCAGTCACATTTTAACTTATATTGCCCCGCATGAGCCTCCATTGCAAGCTAGTTTCAGTACAATACTGAGAATGTTATGGTTTCTAAAAGGCCTTGTCACAAGGATCTCAAAACTGCCAACTTTTTCTGAACAATGTTGATCCAATCAAACGATAAACGTTTCGAATTTCGTGTTTCCCGCCATTTTGTCCTATTTTAATAACAAAAAGGCGGGAAAAATAAAACGTTGAATGAAGTAGAACGTTTTGCCGGTCACATATGCCCACCGCACATATTGGAATAACATATATTATTATATGGCAAACTAGTCCATGATGAAAAGAAGCATTCTGACTGGTTCCCTCGAGCGAACCGCATTTTGCAATACGGACCGCTAAGATGGACCGCTTAAGAACTTATTTCGCCGAATTTCTTTTATGAAACATTGAACAAAAGAAAACTGATAAACTTGCAAAAAAAAAAAAAAAGAACTCGACCAATATATCTCCCATACGGACATCAAGATAGTTCAATGACATCTATATATTACACTTGTAGCTTGCTGAACATTACATTCTCAGGGCAGCATGCAAGCTTCAAAAATTCTTCCGCTTAACATTTCCTTCCTACTAAATTTCAAGAAACTGATAATTCTGCACCCAACGAATTGTTTCGGTGAAAAACCTTTTTGGAAGGCCTTATGCTGTGTTCACACTAGGGTGAAACATGTTTACTGTAAACATGTTTCAGTGCTGATGTGAACATAGCCTGCGGACAGGCTTCCAGTCGGACGGCGGGGTCATACGAAGAAGGGAAGCCTGCACGCATCCTTCAAAATCGAGGCTGCCGCCCACAAGAACCCGCGGATTCCTTAGCTTGTCAACTGTCAAATTTTAACCGTTCGCAGGCTAAGTTAACGACAGAAGTGATAATTTAGGAGGAGAGAAACAAATTTAGCCCTTTGAAATATTTTTTTCGGTTGAGGTAAAAATGTTGCAATTTGAAACCTTTCCCTGAGTAACGCATAATGCAGCTATTTCATAAAACATCTCGCGATCAGACACCACGAAAATGTATCCAATTTTTTTTCCTCTGTATCCAAAACATAGAAAATAAAATTAAATGAAAAAGTGATTGCTTTAAGGTTATTTTAGCCCAAGAATCATTCACTAGCGCTTTGCGTCCAAAATTTGGACGCAGACATTCTTAATTACATTGAAAACTAGAATTTCCTTTAACAAAATGTCGCCTCAAACATTTGTAACATCGGAAATGTAACGCCTTTTGTTTTTGGAAGAATAAAAATGTCGTTTTGTGTAAGAAATAATTAGGTCAGCGAGGATTTTCAGAATTCGTGGGATAACAGTCCTTTCCCTAAACTTCTCTGCCGCTAAAATATTCAGCTAAAAGAAACGAAAGCTTCCAGTCGGTCTGTGGGCTCGAATGTGTCCCATGCTAGGAGCCATTTATTCATGTCTCTAACCCCCTATTTGGGTGGGGTCGGATGCACCCTCCCTCTATACTACACAGCGCCCCCAGCCTGATATTATCGTTTAGGGGTAAATAGGGGTTAGATGGTATAAATAAAAGCCTCCCTTAATAGTACTGGGGACAGATATTACCAAGCCCCCACTGTGTTATTTAAGACAGAACTGCACCCTCGGGAGGATTATTTAAGCAACGGGTGCCGCGGTGTTGCCAATTGAAGAAATGCTCACCCTTTGCATATCGCAATGGCAGACGCACTTCACTTCGTTCGGAGACATCAGGGTTGGCGTGATTGGCTACACAGTTATAAAATGACTGTTCCTGCAGACTACCCAATACATGATCTCGATTTGTTTTATCAAGAGAACAAACCCGCTATAGTTCGAACCATAGTTAGAGAGATCGCAGACCTTGGCCCAGTCAAAGTGAACTTTTCATTCTTTGTTCACTTTTCAAAGGAAGGAGCCGACGGAACTGAAAGAATCGCACATTATTTTAGGCAAGAGGATCCTCTTATAATAACGCATTTTTATCAAGCAGCAGTTTCCGGGCAACTACAATCTGTTATCAACTCAAATAAGGAAGAAGTAGCCAGATGGGTAAACATGGGATCAGGTTGGGTTATCGACAGAGTAGAGTATGTTTATATTGATTTCGCAAGATATCAAGCCATTAGAGGTGGTAGCTACATTCCTCTTCCTCCAATGCTTAAAGCAAAACAAGCTACCATAAACATAAAAAATAGAGATAACCAATGCCTTCGATGGGCTCTACGAGCTGCATTATTTCCCACTCAAGATAGGAAGCATTCAGACAGACCAAGCAAATACCCGACCGAAGATGGTTTAGACTTTACTGGGATCTCTTTCCCCACAACCTTAGATCAAATCTCAAAAGTAGAAAAACTTAATAACCTTGCAATAAATGTTTTTGGCCAGAAAAACGGTAAAACAATAGTTCTTAGAATTAGTGAAGTAGAAGACCCTAATATAAGAAGTATAAACCTAATGCTGATAGCCAATAAATATAACACACACTACTGAGCTACATAACAAGCCTAAGTAGACTTCTTCATAGTAATTATGCAGCAGGCCGGAGGATTCATTTCTGTGACAGATGCCTTCAAGGGTTTTCATCGCAAGATGTTCTCGACGATCATCGGGGTTACTGCAGAGGTATCAAAGGTAGACCAGTTCGAGTTGAAATGCCAAAAGAGGGTGAAAACATCCTACATTACGAGAACTATCAGAACCAGATGAAAGCGCCTTATGTTATCTATGCCGACTTCGAAAGTCTCGTCACAAAAATCAACACTTGTAAGCCAGACCCAAAAGAAAGCAACACAACCAAAACAGCAGTACACACGCCATGTGGGGTTTGCTTCATGGCTGTTCGCTCTGATGGCAAAACAAAGGGGCCATACTTATACAGAGGTGAGGACGCGGTGAAGCGGTTTCTGTACTACATTCAATTGTTGGAGAGGGAGATAAGAGACGAACTTCATCACAAGAAGCCCATTTCAATGGCAAGAGAAGACTGGGCAGATTTCAACAACGCAAGTTGCTGTAGCATTTGTGATGGGTGCCTCTACAAAGAGAACTTCAACGACTCTATCGAAGTCTACGATCCAAACACTGGAACATACATGGGCCTGGTTCATCATAAAACTCACAAATGTTACTCCAATGCATTTAAAAGTTATATCGAAAACGAAAAAACGGGGCATTTGGAGGCGTTTCCATTCGTTGGCCCAAGAAACCGAAGGCAACAAAAAGCAAAGCCCATCTTTGAGCAGGTTGATTGCCTCTTCTGTGGGGAGTCTCTTGTACGAGACTTCATGAGAGACGCTGTTAGAGACCACTGCCACATAACAGGAAAGTATCGTGGCGCCGCACACAAAGCGTGTAATATAAATCACTTCAGAATCAGCCCGGAAAAAGTGATAATCCCTGTTGTCTTCCACAACTTGAAGGGCTATGACGCACATCATATCATGAGGGGTATAGCCGAAGTACAATCTGATTTGAAGTGCATCCCAACAAATATGGAGAAATACGTTTCATTCTCCCTAGGCAACTTAAGATTCATTGACAGCTTACAGTTCATGCAGTCAAGCCTCGATATTCTGGTTAAATCAAACAAACCAGAGTCTTTCACAATCATGGAAAACCGTGAAAAGGATCCCAATAAACTCAAGCTTCTTCTACAAAAAGGAATCTACCCATACGAGTACATGGACTCTTGGGAACGGTTCGAGGAGGAGTCACTCCCACTGGGGCTTCTGGGGTCTCTGGGGGTGTTGGGGTGCTGTCGCCCTTCTGTGCCTTCATTGCCTCTTTGTGAATGGGATTAGAAGGGTGGCTGGTGGGCCGATGGGTCTTTGTTGGCCCACCTTCCATATGAGTGATGCCTACTTTTTTGTGCCCAGGTTGACATCTAGGTTCATACCCAGCTTCATCCCTTGCGTTGCCTGCTTAAGATTGTTGTTATATCCCACTGTGCTCTCTGTGTTGATAACCAAGCGTGATGGCATGAGCCAACACCCAGGGGCGGACGCAAAGTTTAGTCGCACTTTCATCTCTTCGATGGCCTTCTGTAGTGCTGTACGCTCTTAGAAATGTCGTAAAGTCTTATGGCACCCTCTAGGAGTTTGAGGAATACTCTCTGCGTTTCGAACGCTCGGCCTCCACTCCCAATAATGCTGCTGCGGGTATTGGCTTGCGCACCCAGACTGCAGTACACAAAGGCCTCGATAGACTGGTTCATTCGCGCAAGTCCTGGTTGCGGGAGGCCCTGGGCATAATTTGGCACAAAATACTCGAACTGACTCTGCGCGCCAACGTCGTTGCGAATGAAAGATATTCTGTCTGCGACAAAATTAGGGGCGCTTGTGTTAGCCATACGCTCTTGTAAATGTAAATGTAAATCTTTATTTAAACACGGAGAATCATCAGTTAAGTTAATAATTAAAAATTAAAACTTGTACAACTGCTTTACATGATTGCCGTGTGGGAATCCGATATCTCAGATACTTTCTTAATACCCCGTTTAAACTGCCCAATCTTCCTCGAACATAGCCTTATCGGGCTCGTTGGGGTAGCCGTAGTTGGTAGATTTACCTTTGACGTACACATGGCCAAGACCGTGGTTATAGCCATGTGTGAAACGGAAGTCAGCGCTGGGGTCAACACCGAACTCTACGCAAAGCTTCTTGTATGAGGTGAGGTTGAATTTGCTCTCTCTCTTGTTAAATGTGGGGTCGTCTGGCAAAGCGCTAATGCTCTGTTCTTCACCCATCTTGAAGAGTATTCGTCTTGTGGTGAAATAAACGTGAAACCTGTAAAATGACCGGAGCTGTGGGGGGAGTGAAAGACTGGAGTTCTTATCAAACAGAAGATCACGCGAGATTCCGCAGCCTGTTGTTGCGCACCACAGCGCGAAGTTCAGTTGTTGTGGCCAAAAACTCAGAATGGGCCCGCAAAGCCACTTTCTTGCATATTTCGCGGTTGTGAACGTAATCTGTGTGTCTCTGAAAATGTTTCTGTATTTCGTTGTGAAATAATCAGTTGGCGTGACGTAAATCTTTTGCTCTTCGTCGTTTAGGACGAGGCCAATCATCATATCCTTGTCAATAGGGGTGTTGAAATCAACAGCTGTGATTAGCCTTTGTGCATTTCGATTCAACGTCAACTGATAGGGGAAACTGCTATATGCCACTCCAAGAGCGTCTTTCATGGCTTGAGTCCAATCTTTGTGGGCTATTTCTGAAACGAGTGCCAATGAGCCTTGGCCCTCTTTGTAAAGCACTTCCCCTGTGGCGGTTTTGTGGTCGTCGCCAAAGTCGACTTGCACTTCAAAGTGGGACATATCGGCGTGAGGGAAACGCTTTTTGAAGTCTGATATCGCCTTGGCCTTGGCCGCGGCAGAGAGCTTTGCTGCTTCTGGTGTTCTCATCCAGGCTAGTGGATCTGGGGGTGGCTTATATGGAGGATGGCTATAGATGTTTGGAGTAGAATTAAAAGGTGGTGGGGGCCCATAGTTGTGACCGCCAATGTTTAGACCAAGATTTGAACTAGGATTAAATCCACCGGGGCGCCTGCCAAACATGATTGTATATATAATATTTTTAAAATCTTATATATATTTGCACACAATGGTTGTGCTAACAATCGTCGCGCCTTCGAACCCTCACACCATCTACTTCGACCACGCACTTCCAAAACCGAATTATATCCGTCTCATCTCTTTTTCGTTTTTCAATTCGTGGAATACTTTGAAACAAAGAGGAGAGATAACATTGTTTAGTAATGGGAATAAAGAAGAAACTGTCAGAAGACTTCTCCCAGGCCATTACACCATTGAATCTTTGGCAAAAGAATTAGAAAACGTATTCCAAAATGAAGAGTTTAAATTATCAGTCGAGACAAACTCACCCCTTGGGTCGATGGTCATTTTCAAAGAATATAAGGAAGAGGTTAAATTTGACCGCGATCTGTCTGGATTGCTTGGTATAGCTCCTAAATTGCTGTTCCCAACAACATTCGTCAAAGGGTTAACATCACCAAGCACTTACTTTATCCATTGTGATCTAGTTGATAAAGAACAAAACCTGCTCAATGGTAAGCCTTCGACTGTTTTGGCTCGATTTGATGTTCGTGGGAGACCCTTTGAGAAAATTTTCTACGAATCATCACAGCAGAACGTCTTGCGTGACACCTCCTCTGACGATTATGTAAATAGCATATCACTGTCAGTGAGGGATGAAAACAATGACCTCTTCGACTTCAATAACAAGTCGTTGGAGTTTGAAATAGAGATAAATTAAAAAAATCTGAAATATACGCACAGCAGCTCAATGGTTAAGCTAAGAATTTGCGCACATTCGAATCCTTGCACCATCTACTTTGATCAGCCGATTCCGAAGCCGAGCTTCATCCGGCTTATCTGTTGCTCGTTTTACAAATCGTGGCATAATTTGAAAACAGATGGAACAATAACATGGTTTACCACTGACGAAAATAAAACAGGAACTGTCTTGACATTCCCCCCAGGGAGCTACACTCCATTTAAGTTGAGGAACTATATACATTACATATTCAGTAATCAACCGGTAAAATTAAAAGCCCAAATCGATGAACCCAACGCGGTACTGATTATACACAAAAAGTTTTCTAATGAAGTAGAATTAAATCCTGCTTTGTCTAAATTATTAGGCGTGGGTCCTAAATTGCAGTCTGGGACGACATACATTAAGAAATTTGTGGAACCAGACTTCTATTACATTCACTGTGATCTTGTCGATAAAGAACAAAGCTTAGTTAATGGAAAGCCTTCGGCTGTTTTAGCAAAAATTCGCATTAAGGACGATTGGCCCTACAATCTGTTTTTATATTGGGAAACAACACAGCATGTCTTTCTTAGGACAGTATCTGACAATTTTGTACATAGTTTAACAGTTTCAATCAAAGACGAACACGGAAACCTCTTCGACTTCAACGGCTTACCTTTTGATCTTGACGTAGAGATAAATTAAAAAAAAAAAAAAAAAAAAAATATATATATATATATATATATACCCAACCATGAGTTCTGCTAATGTGTTTCCATCGGCTCCGGAATGCAGCCATACAGAAAAGCTCTACCCATCCCTGCCAAATGGCGATGACTTCCGTCTCAAAAAAATCTCAGACCTGCAGAAAGAGTTTGAGTCAGAAGCCGGCCACTATAGGCAGGTCGCTAAGAAGTACAAACGAACCCACTCTGTTGTTCACGGTTCAGCTGTTCGCCTTGGTTTCATCTCTGCGGGATAATCATGTGCAACCTTGGCAACAGCCTTGACAGGAGTTGGGATTATCGCAAGTCCCGCACTAGCTGGCGTTGCCAGTGTTTCAGGGTTTTCATCAGCTGGCCTTACTACATTCAGTAAACGGCTTGAAAGAATGATCACCAAACATGAAAATATCTACACACTCGCCCTTGCTAAACGAATCTCTGTCAATGAGTTGGTTTCAAAGGCTCTGACGGACAAGCGAATCAGCGATTCAGAATTTTCAATCATTCTTCGAGAGGTTGAAAAATATCACAAACTGAAAGCCTTGATTCGCTCTGGTGAAAACAAAACAGGTGGGCAAAATAAATCGCCAGATCTTGAAAAAATAAGGAAGGAAATCCGCGCCGAAGAGCATTATAAGTTGCAAAAAAAAAGTTCTTTAGCCGCACAATTTAAGTTAGATTTGAAAAACTAAACTCTGGTTTCTCGCTTCATTGCGTGACACGGCGTGACACATGTCGTGACATTGTGCGTGACTGTCACGCGCGACATTGCGTGACACATAACAAAAAAGGACAAAACCCTAGTCGGGGGCGCTCGGTGGCTGTTTCTTGCCTAGCCTCGGCTAGGACTTTTGCCTCACCGAAGTGAGGGCTTTAACCGCTGACAAGGCGGTTGTCTTTTCCCATTTCACCTCTGGGAGCGAGGGCGAGTTCTCCGAGGAGATCTCTGGTTGAGCACCCCCCTGTTATCAGTTGGGCCGGAGCGGGCTCACCCGGGGGCCGCCAACTGACAGCAACCCCACTACTCGAGCATGTTAAGGCATGGTTCAGAGCCTAATTTGCATAAAATCTGAAAACGATCGTAACTTTGAGGTGATTTAACTAAACAGGCTCAAACTTAGCAGCAGCATAAAACTTGATAATCTTAAACCACTGGTTACTTTAAATGTCGAATATTTGCATCACGTGACCTGTTATCATTGTTTTATTACACAAAAATAAAATTTAAAATGGGGTGCCGAGATGGCATATGATGGATATAAATTGAAGTCCAAGGACTACTGCAAAGCTGAATACAACGAGTAAATATATTTCAAACAATATTTCGGCTGGCCAGACCAGCCTTCTTCAGGTTATAAGATGTTACTAAATTATAAAATGAAAATACAATTGAAAATACAAATGAAAATAAAATTGTATCTTCATTTTATAATTTAGTAACATCTTATAACCTGAAGAAGGCTGGTCTGGCCAGCCGAAATATTGTTTGAAATATATTTACTCGTTGTATTCAGCTTTGCAGTAGTCCTTGGACTTCTCGTTAGTATATTGATTCATTTTAGCTGATTAGGTCTCCTCCTGTGAAATCCAACGAAAAACCAGCAGGATCTTCGTCCACGGTTTTTGCAGTTAAACAAGTATATAAATTGAACCGTTAATGTATTTGTATGGTTCTCCCTTATATGAATCTGGCCGGAATGGTTGACTATGATTTACAGTTAAAGGGTTATTTCGTAAAAGAGGTCACGTGACATATTTTGTCTCTTAATATCTAGTTAATAAAATATAAAAATTGTCCATTCCGCCAGGGATAGTCCTTATGCATAAAGGCAAAAAATTGCGTATGATTTTTTCTTAGCCAAAGGTAACCATCCTCACCTCATTTGAAGTTTCCTTTTTGTCCAAATTATGACGTCATCAGACACGTGACCACAACAATTAAACCTTAAGGAATTTAAGGACGCTAAATCCAGTTTGATGTATACTTTTTGTGATTGCTAGGGCTAAAAAAACATTACTTACAAAGGGAAAATGAATTTACTTCGCGGGGGATCTACACCGAGGGATGAACCATGCCTTAACATGCTTGAGTACCCCTGGTCTGAAATCGCATGAACCGTAAGCAGGGATCAGACAATGGCCAACTGTCACCCCCCTGAGCTCTACCGAATTACAGACTTAATATAATATATGGTACTGAAAACTCTTATATATAGATCAAAACTACCACGCTCTAAGGGCACGCATGCGCAAGTGATGCTTGGCCAATTGAACATTTGTCATTTTTCTAAACTAAACATGACGGAGTCGCGACATACTGAGCGCTTTGTCTCACAACTGTTTATTGTTAGACGTATGGATGAAAAGAAAGAATACGAGACACAACTCTCTGTCTTGTTTCTCAAACATAAACAAGTCAATTGCTGCGTTCACTCACTGGCAGTGACTACACAACAGAACTTCACCGCTCACAACTACCAGAGAAGCTCTATTTCATCTTCGAAGCTCTTAGTTCTACAGCGAGACAAGAACTAATCCAGCAATACAACGATATGAGGTTTGTTATCACTTAAAAAATAACAAACAAAAGGCTTAAATCATGTCTTGAATGCGGCGGCTCGTTTTCGCTCGAGTTTGGTTCAACAGAACTCGTCTGCAGAGAATGCCGCCGCATTGAATTAATATACGGAGCTGCCTTTTCTCGCAGAGACCTTTACGGCAATGGAAGTATGAAAGTTAAACACCGATGCACAAGAAATTATAATTTTAATTATCGACTTTATCAGATATTCGGAAATAACTCTTTTGAAAACCTAAGCGACGATGAAATGAAGCAAATTAACTTTGTTTACTCAAGCATAAAATATCATCTTCCGAGCAGAATATCTTAATATGGGTTCATAATTTATAAAATCTTAGATCTAATTTTACCAGAAGGACCAAGAAAATACAAAATTCTATCTCACATAAGACTTCAGAAGCCCGTTACACGTCTAACAAATGAATGGTATTGGCAAGCAGCCATTCACGCCGCGGGCATTAATAATCCTGCTCAAGCTTACTCATAAGAAAAGCAAACATTTGCTTTTCGTCTTCGATATTTTTCTCTGGGCTGCGATCGATTTTGGCTACCTCTTCAGAATGCTCGGTTATTTTTTTTCGAAGGCTTGCCAAGCTGTTATGAAAGCGTTCGACTGACCTTTGGATATTGTTCAAAAAACGTGGTTGCTTTGGAGCCCAAATCTCAGTTATATCCAGGAGCTTCCATGCGAAGACAGCCACTGGTTTCGGGTCTTCTAAACCCTCTGTCGAAAACACTTTTTGCATACGGTTATAACGCAAAAACTCCTCGTCTTCGTCCTGTTTTCTAAACGACATCCTTACCTTGCCATAACAACACCATATGTCTTTTTCCGCTAAGTAAGACATAATCCTCTCAAATAATTGTTTTGATGTGAGTGAACCAACATCGATGATTGAGTCTTGATTTCTGATTATCGTCCGTTTGCTAAAAAGATAACAAACTCCCCACGCGAGTGTTGTGTTGCCCTTCGTTTTGAACTTGTTTCCTCCGTTTAGAGACGGATTGTGTGCCAAACTTGGTTCTAGCTGCTTTAAAGAGCACATCCTAAAGTAAGCGTCGACAAACAGTCCTTTGTTTACCATGTCAAAGCAAGGCCTGTTTGTATCTGATCGTTATAATAACTACAAATTTTATTCATAGCTATTTTCCGCTTGAACGGACATTTGAACTCTAACAATGATAAGTTGTTATTTTTGTCTAGAAAATAACCGTCTGGACTACAAGTGACCTTTCGATAAAGCGGATGTTCTTTTGCTAGATTAAGAGAGATGCTGTAGCCAAAAACGGAAACAGAGTGTTTTTGCTCAAAATACTTGCGTATAAGCGGCTCGAACAGATTGCCCCAGGTACAAGCTGCATTGTTGAGCATGTCTGTTGGCTGTATTTTCTTTATGAGCAAGCTTTGCCGTGATTCAAACGGCGACGATCCTGTCAAGGCAGAGATCTCTGATGCACCGATGGAGTTTTGTCTGGCTCTCACCCAGTCGGCGCTCTTTTGTTTCAGACCAGTGTTCCTCGATTTAAGAAAGTTCATGAACACTTGAGCAGTCGTCATCATTGATATACAAAGGGTTTACATTTCTTCAATTGGTAATAACCGCTCA
This sequence comes from Dendrophyllia cribrosa, assembly GCA_024195265.1. Taxonomy (NCBI): domain Eukaryota; kingdom Metazoa; phylum Cnidaria; class Anthozoa; order Scleractinia; family Dendrophylliidae; genus Dendrophyllia; species Dendrophyllia cribrosa. The sequence continues at coordinate 10,265,146 of JAJLRJ010000006.1, read as the reverse complement.
GCTCCGTTTGAAACGTTGCGAGTGATTTCTTACCTGCGATGTAATCCGAAACAAAGCTTAAGTCACGGATGTTATTTAAAGGATCAAGAGCCTCTAAGCTTTTGTTTTTCGGAGGAGTTTTAAGATGTCCTTGCTCTTGTTCGTCAAGCCATGCATTTAGCTCATGCCGGCTGACATTTGAGTTTGCAAAAACTTCTCAAACAGCCCTCGGGGGTGCCGTCAAACCCGCCTCATGCTCGGGAAGAACTCGAGAATTTCTTTTCAAAGGCGGGCAGCCCTTATTTCTATGTTTGTAAAACGTTGACACACACACTCTTCGTTCGCAACCAGGGCAAGTGATTTTTAGTCGATTTACCTTCAAGTAATTAGCAGATCGTTGCATGGTTGTGTATATACAAGGATATGCGTTTTTTCAGTTGGTGATGACAGTTACGTGCTTTGGCTATTAATACCACAGGCATTAATCCTTTTTGAGAATATGAGAACGAATATCCAATATTTTCTCGTTTACTGTAGATGAGGGCAAGGCATCCCAAAAGGCAGCGGCGCCTTTTTCTTTATAAAGCTTAAGTAAACGAATATTTTCAACAAGATTTTGAATCTTTTTACACGTATCCATATCAGCTCTAGAATAGCTGCTTGGAAGTTTGGTTATTAGTCTTGTAGAGGGTGTGATATACCCCGTGTTAATATATAAGAAAGCTTTTGTAACTCTACCACCAATATCACTTTCTACGCCTGGCGAAAGCAGCTCTGGCAGATAAATCGACGATAATAGTCGTTTCTCCATTGGTTTCAGTGATGCGAGATCAAGTCGAACAACTGAAAAAGCTCGGTTTCTATAAAAGGTGACAGGCCTAACACAAATCCTGCTCGTCGCTAAAATCATTTTAGCCCAGCTTTAGAATAAGTCTATCCCAAGTATTTTGGATCAAAATAAAGATATAACAGGCCTGTTGTTCTAAATGTTGTCATTTCTCATTTGATCTTAGGAAAAAATCTCTAGCTGTGATACTGACAGGAAGAATTTACGCTTTCCAGCCCCTTTCCAGAGCCGTTTAGAACATTTAGTTATCATCAGCGCCGTTTGTTTGCTAGCTCTTGACACAACAGTGGAGTTTTTTTAGCTCACTTTCAAAGAGTTACAAGATCAGATAGTGTTTCTTCATCACGGCTAAAAGAGTCTAAGATCCAAGTCTTATGCGATAGTCACGGTTTATATTAGAATAGTGGCATCTTGCTCCTCAGAGTTTATTCTGCGTTTAAGTTGACGCGTTTCTCGAAGCTAGGCAGTACCTTCATTGTCAGACGTATGGTGTCATTGCATCCGGTTTGAAATATTTGAATCTCCAGCATCTCGGTTCCAGAAAACGCTAGCAATTCCTTATTTCTCACTACACAGAACAAAGAAAGTCTTGGCACCTTGGTTCCTTTACATGCTAAGTTTTTCCTACAAAATCTGCAGCATTTTGAAGGCTGGACTTCGAGATTCGAGGACAGTATTTTCGTTGGCGTACGCGTCTTGCAATACATGCGGGTTTTCTCGCGTTCTTGCACGTGCTTTTGCGCGAAATACTCGCGCGAGAAATCCGAGAACTACCTCTGTTAATTGACATTTTGAAATTTTGACGACAGAAAATTGGATTATCGCAAAACTTGCCAAAAGAGGGCGGAAGAGCGTCGGTAAAGAAATGTTTACAGGCCCCGCCGACCTCCCTCTCCCAGTTCCCCCGCGATTTTTTCCCCTTTTTTTACTTCGCGCGCTCCCCACTATCTCGTAGCCTGGTAAAGGCTATCATTATTATTATTTAAAACGGAGGAAACAAAAATGTTTTTCAGTGATGCGTAACACTCTGGTTAAATCCTAAAGTAAAAAGGTTTAAATCTTTTAATCTTTTACTCTCGGATCCTGAGACACGCGCTACACAACATTCACCAACTTCCATCCAGCTCTCCAGTTCACATCCACCATCAATGAAGTGGAACTTCCTTTCCTGGACATGCAAGTTACGAATTTACATCAGAGAGACTGGTAGGTGGTTATGGGAACGCTTCAGTGAGCACGTACGCAGCATTCGTAACCGATCTCCAGGGTTTCCCGTAGCTGAACACTTCAACTCAACAACACACTCGCTCGATGACGTCATGATCTGCGGCGTCGAGCATTGTTTCGGCAGCAACACCAGCCGCAAACAGCGTGAGATGCGACTCATCTTCAAGCTTGGCACGCTCAGACCGAGCGGACGGAACATTAATTTCAATTTCTTGTGACAGAGTTTTTTTTGTGTAACTGAATGGCGCGCGCATTCAACGTGCACGCGTTAATATTTTTTTTGAATGTCGTGGCAAACATTTTTAAATCACACTGAAGAAGGGCTCAGCCCGAAACGTTTGTGTTATAAATGACATTGACACTTTTTAAAAGATTTAAACCTTTTTACTTATTTATTTTCCAAATATCAGACCGGGTGTCTTTCCCGCTGCTGCGGATCATGGGATTTGTTTTCACATTTCTCGGTCGTGTAATTTATCCATTATTAACCTAGCTTGCTCAGCAAAGTACTGGGAGAATATCGGCCCTCAGTCTTTTTGTACGGACCGAGCTTGTATTGTTAAGACCTCGGGCCGATATTCTCCCAATACGACCCTGGTGCTTTGATAATAAGATATATGTATAATGCAGTTGATGGGGCAGTTCATTGAACAATTTATCCTGCGGTGCTGTTGCCAAGACTCACGTAACCCAACCCCACGAAAGGGCTTGATCCGGGTGGGTTTTGGAAAGTCCTACAAGTCATCCTCTTTGGCATGCTCAGAACGCACCAAATAAAGAGGCACACTATTTTTGCTTACACAATCCCTAGAGAGTCCAGATGACAACAAGCTCCATAATACCACACAACAAAGTAAAACTTTCAGGCCGCTTTGGAAATCCCTCGCTGGAATACTGACATGTTTTTCTTTTTTTCTTGTTTAATGCAGCATCCATACAAGCCCTCTGCTCAAATTGAGTCTTCCAATAAAGGAGCCGTGAGTTATTCTGCCAACCAAGGTGTTAATTTATCTTGATTATACATCTTCAGTGGTTTATAGAGCGGTTTTCACTTGAGTGTCGTAAAACCAAAACCAAAGTTATTACTCTGGCCAACATCAGACACAAACAATCCAATGAAGTAATAAGAACTCGTAGCAAATACATGTAGCCGGCGCCAAGCGCGGGGAAACGTGTGCGAGCAAGTCACGATTAGTTTTGGTTTTACCTTTGATTGGTTGATAAAGTGGCAGAAGACTTTTTAGGCAATCACAAAGCGTAGCAATTCAAAATCAAATTAATCAATTGCGAAATTAATTTCGCAACTCAATTGAGAACCGAACTATGTTAAGCATTGGGATTGCTATCTAAGATGTTCGTCGCGTAGCTTTGACCGTTACAAGACTGATTACTTGTTTTGAAAAATGCATTCGAAGTCCACAGATTTGTTGTAGTTTTCCACACCGAGTTTGAAGTCAAATAATTGAAGAGTAAACATCTAGTTCTCTATTTTATTTCAAAAAATGGGTATTTTGTGCCACGCTTAGACATGTTTTAAATTCACACGGTTTTAGAAAAAAAATGGTTTATTTGAAGTTTTACAAATGGCAGCAAAACTGCACACATTTAGAAACAACATTTGCTTTGCTGTAGCGTTTACCTTAGTCTTAAAAAATCTATTTTAAGTCCTCCTCCACTGGTCATTGGAATTACCAAGAAACGTTTACAGCCGATCGAGTGAAATTTGTCATCGTCTGCTACAACTCGTTCAACACATCACGTATTCACCAGTTAAAATGAGCGTTCCATATTCGCCACCTTAGAAACGAGAAGGAAACTGGGCCGAGTGAACTCTCGCAACGACTTCGGGGACTGTTACTGGGGACAGAGACAAAAGAAGCGTGGTTGTGCCTAAATCATACCGTCCAGAAGGACGTCGGACACTTTATTGGGACTTATATAACGTAATGTCGACACTTAGAATTTTATTTTCAATACATTTTTAAGTGTAAAAAAGAAAATCTAAAATCCCCACTCAGGATTGAACCTGTGACATCAGCTAGGCTTAGGCTTACATAGCCTACTGTACCACTGTACCACCTAGCTTCTCGGGTTGCTTAGTCCTAAATTTAACTATATAAACTGCTACCCCTAACCTCAACTGAAAGCTAACCAGCTACTCCGTTATATAAATCTCAATAAGGTGTGGACGGTATGATTTGGGCTTGACCAAGAAGGCGTCCCCTGTAACGATCCCAGAAGTCGTTGCAAAAGTTCTCTTGGCGCAGTTTCCTTCTCGTTTCTAAAGTGGCGAATTCACGATTTGCATCGGAGGAGTCTGAGCTAACTCGGTGAAGAAACGACACCGCAAATCGCTAAACTAACGACTTACAATTTTCAAAGCCCGGGTATAAGCTAAATTACAGTCAAAATACTCAGCGCGTTCCGCTTATCATTTGGCAATGACTTTCATTAATCGGGAACGGATTGCATTATGGAAATCAAAATTCAGGTTTAAAATTGATTATTGGAATCTTCCAACGGTAGCCTTATTCGGAATAACGAATGCTGATCGTTTTTTTATTGACATCAGGCGAATGTTCACGTGAAAAGCAGGCGACAGTTTGCGGCTTGACACATCTGACCTAGGGTGTCGATAAAACCCGAAAACGGAACATTCCGGAACAATCCGGAACATTCGGAACATCCCGGAACATTCCGGAACCGTCTCGGAACATGAAAAGTTACAACAATTATTATTAAAAAAATAACTAACTAACCAATAAAGAGAAATAAATTTAAAAAAAATAAAATAAACTGGTATCATCTCTGAATATGACAAAAAGTGCAGTAAAACCCCACTAACTCAAACTCCCGCTAACTCGAACTAAGTTCGATTTCCCTTGGATTTGAGTCATTTTTACTCGGATACATGTTTGCTCGGGTTACTAAAATTCCCCGCTAACTCGAACTATTTTTCGTTTCCCTTGGCCTAAATTTACCCCGATAACTCGAACTATGTTGTTATCACTTCTCAAAATACAGTATCAAGAAAACAGGCTGCTTGGAATCTTATTGTAACTTCGGACTGAACACGTATTTAACATTCATTTCATGATCTTATCAGTCACTACTGGATGCGGTGTCTTTTCTATTGACACAAAGCCTAAAACCCAACAGTGCGTATGTAACTGTATTTAGGTATCTCTGATCTTAATCACTACTCTTCTGGGGAGTTCAATTTACACTACTTCAGTGGCAGGCCCGGTTCAAACGTCGAACTTCACATGTGTCGAATTTAATGCGAACAAGAAGCTGTACACAGCTTAAACTCGTGGCGCCTTTAAATCATTGCATCATTGATTCCCGAGTGTTTTGAGTGCTTTTACGGAGAATCATCAGCTTAAAATTATGTCTATTAATCAAAGGCTCCTAAGAGCCAACCCGTAAAGAAGCTGATGCTAACGCGTAACGCAATATTGCCGTAAGCTTACGTTTTCACACTGACATGGTTCGATATTTAAAAAAAAAATTAAGCGTAAGGATTTTTGACGAACGAATAAAAACAGTGCATCACTTTCATAATGTTCAGTCGGAAAAAAGAAAAAAAAAAGAAAAAAAAAGGACTTGAGCGAGACTCGAACTCGGGCCTTTCGGAGCTAAGCCATAGCATCAATCCACTAGGCTATCGAGGTGCACATGCTCAAATAGTACTAAATTTTATTATTTTAATGTAGATACGCATCGAAACGCGTGTTTCGGTGTCAAAATCCTTTTAGATCGATTTTAATGTTGCACTAAAAACTCCAAATGCGAAACATCTGTAAGCTTATTGTTGTCTATATTAATTCGTTTACATCAAATTAATGACTGTGATCGCTGGATTCATGTTGTTGTTGTTACGAAACGTATTCGTAACAAAGCATATAGTCACTAAGTTTACAGCTGATGGAAGGAGCGAGCGAGTGATTCAGTGAGTTTTATTTAGCCACCGTTACCGATAACCGTTCATTACGCTTTCACGTATACACGGGTTTAAAAGTAAGACTACGCTACATTCACTACATTCAGTAGCCGACACTTTATCTCGATCGTAGTAAGCAAATAGCAAGTTATATAAAACACAAAACTTATCGGAGCAAAAATCCCACAGGAATAAGCGGCGAACACAATATGAAAAGGTCCTATCCATCCATGAACGCCTTGCATTGTCTTGAAAACGTGCACTTGTATGTACGCTGTAGTTCTTTATTTTGATTCTCAAGTCAAGACACGGAGAGATTTTGCGGTTTGTATTTCATGGCTGAAAACCATATAGTCGTCGACATAAACTTAAATATGCGTGCATAAATTTGCATGCGCTAATGTGACACGAAAAAAAACAAGAAAAGTCACAACCGGATTAAGAACTCGTGTGCTGCGCCACGAGTAATGAGCAAGAACAATAGATTTTGCTCATTTGCATTTGATTCGGCACATGGGAAGTTTGACGTTTGAACCGGGCCTGAGTATGTAAAAGTCGATGTTACTTGCCTACAGGTCTTACAGCTCAAGGCGTTCCGATCCTTTATGTAAGATGTTAACAAAGTTCTCTTGTCCAGCAAGCCTTAGCCTACATTGCACTTGCATTCCTTCGCCATCCCCCAAGTTAGTGACAAGTTAATGGCCTTGCCCGCTTTTATTATCACACTGCATGAAATTTATCACAGAAGTAGATAATAAAACTATGTTCACGGCGCAATATATCATCACTATTATTAATAATAAACAAAAATAAATACATTTTTCACCGACCCCGATAACTCGAACCCCCGCTAACTCGAACCGATTTTCGTTTCCCTTCATTGTTCGAGTTAGCGGGGTTCCACTGTATATCTATTTGGTTAGAAGTTGGACGGGGGAGGAGGTGTTGGATACAGTTCATGCAGCTGATCGCAACTAGTGAAGGCTCGCCTCATTAAAATCATTTTTTAATGGCGACGTCGGGAGGGGGGGTGGGGGGGGGGGGGGGGGATGTTCTAGCTATCAACACCCAGCCACCTGCAGCCACCCCTATTGTTCGCCGTGTGTTTAATTACGTGACGGTCATCCATCTATAGTTCTGTGATCGAAATACGGAGCTTTGGATTTTTGTCGACAAGATTCGCACTCACGGTAAGTTTCTATACAGCCAAATATTTTTCCGTCTGGTGGAGGTCGACCGCCGCCATAGCCATCTTGGTTTATTATGGCGAGTGGAAGACCACCTTAAGCTCGTCGCACGATCACAGAGTCATAGATGGATGACCGTCACATTATTAAACTCATGGCGAACTACTGGCAGAGGTGGCTTCATGGGGATAGCTAGAACACCCCCTTCCCGACGTCACCATTTAAAATATTTTAAAGAGGTAAGCCTTCACTCGTTGCGGTCGGTTGCATAAACTGTATTCAACACCCTCTCCCCCGCCCAACTTCCAACAAAATAGGTTTTTTCATATTCGGAATGATACCTGTTAATTTTGAATATTATTTATGTTTTATTTACTTATTTATTTTTTTTTTCTTTTAAATAATCATTATAATTTTTTCATGTTCCGGGATGTTCCGGAATGTTCCGGATTGTTCCGGATTGTTCCGGAATGTTCCGGAATGTTCCGTGTTCCGGGTTTATTTCTCTTCTTTAGGTTACTTATTTATTATTTATTTATTTATTTTATTTTTTTAAAATAATCATTATAATTTTTTCATGTTCCGGGATGTTCCGGAATGTTCCGGGATGTTCCGGGATGTTCCGGATTGTTCCGGAATGTTCCGTGTTCCTGGTTTTATCGACGCCCATCTGACCTATTTCTGCTCGCTCAACAAAAAATTCATCACTGAGTATTTTTTGACGTAAAGAAGCTCAGCATTTATAAAACTCTTCTCAAAATGCTAGCGTGCTGGCTCTGAAAGAGAAATTGAAGTCCAAGCGACTGAATTCACTGAAACCGACAGCGGCCAACGGTTGCGTAATTCGCCTGTGAACTTTTGACTGATGTCAGTAAATAAACCAATCAACATTCTTTATTTCTAAATGGGGCTACCGTTTGAAGATTCAAATAATCAATTCTAAACCTGAATTTTGATTACAATATAAATCCGTTCCCGATTAATGAAAATCGTTTCCAAATGATAAGCGGAACGCGCTGAGTATTTTGACAGCAAAGTCTACACCAATCAAACCTCAATTTATATTGATGAATGTGTGAAAATGCCACCAAAGTTTATCTATTTCTTATCTTTGTGGCTATGTGTTGACAAAATGTTTTCTTAAATAATTGTTACAAAGCCATGCTAAAATTTCCCAAAGCCTTGTATCCCCTAATGCACTTAAAGTTTATCGGATCCAGGCCTACTCGACGCTTCCTTGCGATCGCTGCGATCATATGGAAACCTGAGGTCCCAGCGATCGCAAGGATCGTAAGAATCGCAGCGATCGTCGATCGTAACGATCGCTGCGATCGTTGCAATCGTTGCGATTATATGGAAACCAGGCTTTAGCAACCACCACGGCGACGGCAGCAAGAACGGCACAAAACAATAGGTTTAATGAGCGAAAACAATGCCTCTGCACGTGCGTTTTACATTTTGGTACATTCCTTTGCCGTTCCCTGCAAAACAACAACGTCAAATGATCAAATGATAGGTTTTGTGGAGAACACGCGACGGTTAATTTTCCTTTCTCCATTTGAACTGGAAAGCCATTCCTTCAAATTTAGCTCCTGGACAATCCAGACACATGAGACAAACAAAACAAATTGAAACAACTGCAAAGTAGTTTTAAAAAGTGCGAATCATTTTTTAAAGTGACGTTTACCATGGCGTTGCCGTCGTCGTTGCTTAAGCTCTCTATTATTATAAAACCGCGACAGACGTCTTGAAAAACGACAGAAAGATGGCAGAGAAAAATAAACACATTGAACAAGCATGTGACTGAACAGAGCGAAACGGTCTCTGATTTAAAAAAAAAAAATTACAATCAAGGTAGCAAAAAATAATAAATAGTCATTTGGCGACAAAAGAAACGTTGAAGAAATCTTTACCTGCACGCTATGTGGCTTTTGAACTTCGGAAAGTTAGTATACCAGAAATACGTGTCTCGCAGAACCTCGCGAAGCTCGGGAAGGGTGCACCTCAAAATGTTAGCGAAGGAGGGGGGGGGGGGGGGGGGGGGGGGGGAGGGGGGAGGGAAGGAGGAGAGATTAAATTCTCGTTCCCATTCTCTTCCATTTAACTTGTACTCAGTCTCCCGTCTTCGTAAAATAACTAAATGGGAACTGGTACTGGGTTTTGATCTGTGCGTCGCTGTAACTGCTATGGGACTGGATACCAAAAGACCCTCAGGCCCTCTCCCACCTCTCTTCATTAATTATTGTCAGAAAAGGAAAATTGGTCTGAAAGCGGATGTATAGTACTGTTGTGGACTTGAGTCCAGTAGAATATGTAGTGGTGTTCTGTTTATTTTGATTGGGTGAGAGTTGGTTCATCTAGAATACAGCTTTGTTTTTTTTTTGGTGTGCGAATGCTGAATTTAGTGTTTGGTAACCATTTTGGTTTTGTTTAGAGTTACTGAGGATAAAAGTATCCTACTGGAGCAGAAAAATGGCTTTCATTATGAGTCATTCAAGTACTGTAATGCTTTATTATGGAGTATGATGTGCGAAATTAGTAAAAATACGATTTCTTAACTTGCCTTTTAGTGATCACAGACTAGGATGTAGGTAACCAGTACAGCCATCTTGAAGGCGACATGAAGTACGAGGCAGGATACTTGAATGTGCCCGTCTCTGGGCGGTACTACATCTACACTCAACTTTTCTTTCATAGTAAAGGGAGAATCCTTGTTCGTGTGAATAACCGTGCCATAACCATGATTCAACCGGCAACAGGTGACCAAAGTACCCTGTACGCAAGTGGGTTGTTCAAGCTGAAGGCTGGTGACAAAATCTCGGTGTATGCTGCCGACGATTTGAAGCTTTACATGAGTAGTATTCACAGCTACTTTGGCGCGTATTTGATATAAATTTCTTTGCCTGATAACAGTTTAACGTCACAATGGCAACCGCACCATAACCTCGTAAAAAACGCGGTTGCTTGACTAGTTTTGGGTTAGGCTGTTGTAGGAGATTGAGACATCAGGTTACTTGCAAGTTTAGATGCATGGCTGTTATACTTAGGTTTATGTTGGAATAAAGAAGGACGGTGCTAGTTCTGTGTACATTACTGAGTGACAAATAATCATCTTTCTTTAAACAAAAATCCTTTCCCCCCCCCCCCCGGCCCCACCCCCCAAAAAATTGATTCTCGAGAAAAAAAAAAGGAGAAATGTCTGGCATTAATAGAACCTTCGAATTTCCAAGAGGAATTGTTATGTTATTTATAATAATGGGGCTAAGATAAAATAGAATGGCATGCAGTATAATGAAACCGGCAGATATTTTCGTAACTAGAAAAAAAGAGCACATCAGGAGTGTAAAATCCTGCGCCAGACTCCAATATTGCGAAAAACGCGTGGTCTCAAGATCATCGCATTGCCTTTGACAACGCTTCTATCATTGACGGAGGAAATTACCGTGTTGGGAAAAGTTTGGAATCCTGATACAGTGGCAACTAACGAGGCAGACAATAACTTTTGCCCGTTACCAAGACAATATATCAATTTGTGAATTTTGTTTCTTACAGCTTTTGATTCATTCATGTTTTTTACCATTTTCTTTGACCCTTCGTAGGCGGTGTCGTAGGCTCAGTACAGACAGCAGAAAGCTCGTTTTTTTTACACATTTTAGCCAGAGAACGTTTATTTTTTATATATTTATTCATTATGATTAACCCTGGCTACGGATCTACATTGTTCTACTTAATATGACGTAATGATTTAAATATTCAAACAAATGCGTTCTTCGTGAAAACGAAAACGGATGCAAGCGGAAAACATAAACATTGCCTTACAACCAGGGCGAAGTTTTGACGCAAAAACCTATTGGTCGCGCATCCTTTTTCATTGTCTTAATCTAAACAACGAGGTATTTAAAAAGAATTGCCATTTGTGAAATTTACTTGTTTCTTATGTTGCCGTTTTCCCATTAATAGAGAGCTCTTTTTGGTCATTCAAGACAGTATGAAGACAAAGCATGAAATAACGAATTTTTCCATCTTTAAACTTTTGGGTAAAGATCCTTGCGTAAATATCAGGCCTCTTCTCTCCTCGTTGGGTAAAGACGCGTTAAGCTCGAAAAGGCATAACTGTTGCGTTGCGTAAAGAGCATCAATTAAGGATTGTAAATGACAAACTAAGATAAAAATGGATGAAATTTACTTGATCTAACCATTTATAGAAATAACGTACGAAGTTATATATTTATTGCTCAACAAAGAAATTTCCGTCATTTTGTTAAATTTTCCTTTGAACTCAAGTAGTTTAAGGCTTGGGTCAAGGGCTTTGACCAGGAAAAAACGGTTTATTCGTAATAACTTTTACAAACGGAATGGAACTGAATCGAAATTTGACACACAGAAAGATATTATCATCCTCAACATTTTTAAGTACAATAAGCTTTGGCATAGGTCACGTGACATGTCACGTGGCCATTTTTCTTAAAATAGCAAATATTTGACGAATTGGTGACGGGTTTAAGAGAAAACATCAAATAAAAATGCTTTTCTGATGCAGATTAAATATCTCCAGCCCTTCACGTTTGGAATGAGTGTCCATTAATCTCTAAAAAAAAATTATGAGGACAAAGGTCATTTTTCAGTCCAAAATTCAACCTATAATTATTTATAACTGTAATTTAAAGACTTGAAGACAATCATTCCAAACGTAGAAGGTTAAATATGTTATACCTCAATCGGAAAAGCTAATTTATTTAACTATACAAAGAAAATTCGCTACCAAATCGCCGATTTACGTAATTTTAAAATTTTGATCACGTGACATGTCACGTGACCAAACTTTTGCGTTAAGGCAAAAGAAAACATCAAGATTAACATTTAGGGAAAATTTCATTTTGATCTAGGTTTTCCCGGTGAAGATATTAAGTGTCAACCATATTTTCCGAACACACTTTAAACCCAGGCCTTAAACTGCTTGAGAGCTTTACGCCTTTTAACATTTAGTTTGCGCATCTTTACGCATCGTTCTCTACAGCCAGGAACTTGTTTGTAGAGGCTGACACTTGCCATCGCCAAGCTGACATGATTCTTCTCTAAACTGCTTGAAAAGGTTCACTTAAATTACGAAAATGGCAATGAATCTAGAGTTGGAAATGTTGTGTCTCCCTTTGTAAATAATTCCATGTCAAGTTTTTATTCTCTGTTCTCGGGGCTGGTAAGGAATAGTCTAATTTCCAATGAAGAATATAAATAAAATCCTTTACAGATTAGTCCAGAAACGTTTGTTGCTATTCAACATAGCTGTAGATTTAGAGTTGGACTTAAATTAGCTTAAACATTGTGTAAAATAAGTGGTCTTCTTAAACAGAGAACTTACCTTCAATCCTGTTTCGATTGTCTTCGAAAATACAATGCAAAGCGCTAGTATCTTTTCTCAAGTACTGTGAACATTTCTACGTGGCGCATTTATTATTAAAAGGCGTGTTTTGGAGCACGTAGGAAACTGACAGCCGACTGTTAAAAGAAAACGCTAAAAGCTTTTACGTACTGGTTCACGATGACAAAGTATCTCAAATAGTGTCTCGTAAATGACAACATTTAAAAAATCCAGTAAAATAAAAAGCAATGTGATGAAAGGTTTCACGCAGCCAAAAAAGAGCATGGAAACCGCGAAATCAAAATTTTGGTATATCGGTTTAAAGCATATGTATTCGTCTTTGTATGCTGTTAGAATTGGAATATAAGCCATTAAAAGTGTTTTGTGCGTCTTTACTGGATTCAATATTTAATATCGCGTGTGTCGGCGTTCGGCGTTTTGACAAACAGGGTTCGGTCAAAAGCCTAACGTATTTTGTAATTCAAAAGACTTTTAAAGCCATCCTCGAAAAGACAGCTATCAATCATCTGAGCAATTGTTTTCAGGGATAACGTTTTGTGGACCTTTTGTTCTTTAACAGTGACCAAATATTTTAAAAAGTGTCGTCAAAGGAAAGTTTTCATGAATATATTAGTAAAAATCTTAAACTCAAATGAAACATTCGATTATTTGAATTTTTGTTTCCAAAGTAAACAATAATTTAAAAGGGGTAAAATGGCAGGGGGGTAAAGGGGTAAAACAAACTCCGTGGGGCAGTACGCGTCAAGTTATATTGTTCCAAGGCACCACTGACTGTGTATATTAATCTTAGTATATGTATTTCTAATGCTCAATTTTGGATCATGTGGTTTCAAAGTCCGTTTTACGAATTAATTCAAGAAACACAAAATCTGATTTTGAAAAAACAACCTTGGATCTTACGAAAGAATACACCCCTGCCGAAGTTTTAGTTAAAGGATAAAAATTTTGGGTGTCGCTTGGCATTTTAATTTTATCTCTTGTGGTCTGGAATTAAATACATACATTGTTGTCTTAGAGGTTCAAACGATATTGCAACCAGCAAAATAAATGCAGGTACGCATATGTTTGGTGTATCTTCAACTTCCGCATTTAAAAATAAAAACACATTGCCTTTTTCTCTGCAGGTGGTTATTAAGTGGAACGTTCGGAAATAGGATAGATCCTTTTGTTATATTTTTGTATAACTAGTCTATTAACACGATGATTCCTTTATTCTCGGGCATGTTGTGTAAAATTTTTTATCGCAATGGAAACTGTAACCTTTGGAATGGCGTAAACATATATGATTCTACCCTAGCTATTTAGTATCGCATTAATAGGAAGCTCATTTGGTCAATCGAGACAGTGTGAGGACACAGGATTAATTAACGAATTTTCGCATCTTAAAGTTTTGGGTGAAGAACCCGGCGTAAATATAACGCCCGCTCTTTAGAGACAAATTCCGCGTAAAGCTCGAATAGACATAATAGTATCGTTGCGTTATTAAAGGATATCAATTAGGCATCGTAAGTAACAAAGATAAACATAGATGAAATTTACTTGATCTTACAATTTATAAAAATATAGCGAACGAAGTTATATATTTATGCCTCATTGCCAACCTAAGAATTTTCCGGCTTATTTCGTTAGGTTTCCTTGTGACCCTTTACGCCATTTGAATTCCAGTTTGTGCATTTTTACGCAATCATCGTTCTCTACATCCAGGAACGTGTTTGTCAAGGCTGAAACTTGCCATCGCCAAACTGTCAAGATTCTCTAAACTGCTAGAAAAACGGTTCACTTAAAGAAGAAAAATGGCAATAAGTCTTAAAGCTGTAATTTTGTAGTTCCCTTTATAAATAAACAGTAATTATAAGGTCTTTTTAGGGGACAAATTCCGCGTTTCGTAATGACACGTTAGCTAGATTGACGAATAAAGTTTGTGTTGCGTAAAGCATATTAAAGCTATTGAACTGCGCAAGAAGTTGAAAGGCGTAAAGCTTCATAGTGACAAAGAAAGAAGACGGGGAATTCTTCAGTGAGCAACGCGACATAAGTATATCCGTCACTTCATTCGGCGTTTCGGTAAATGTTTAAAAAAAAATAAATTTTATCCATTTCTGTATTTTTTCGATCAGTTACGATCCTTTAATATGCTTTAGCAACACAACCTTTATTCGTTAATCGAGCTAACGCGTCCTTAATTACGAAACGCGGAATTTGTCCCCCCAAAAGACCTTATAATTACGGTTTATGTGTAAAGGGAGCCACAACATTACAGCTTCCAGACTTCCTTCTTTAAGTGAACCGTTTTCCTAGCGGTTTAGAGAATTTTGTCAGTTTGGCGATGGCAAGTATCAGCTCGACAAACAAGTTTCTGGATGTAGAGAACGATGATGCGTAAAAATGCACAAACTGGAATTCAAATGGCGTAGAAGGGCACAAGGAAACCTAACGAAATAAGGCGGGAAATTCTCAGGTGGACATTGAGGCATAAATATATATCTTTGTTCGCTATTTTTATAAATTGTAATATCAAGTAAATTTCATCCATGTTTATCTTTGTCATTTAAGATGCTTAATTAATGTCCTTTACGCAACGATACCTTTATGTCTATTCGAGCTTTACGCGGAATTTGTCTCTAAAGAGCGGGCGTTATATTTACGCCGGGTTCTTCACCCAAAACTTTAAGATGCGAAAATTCGTTAATTAATCCTTTGTCCTCATACTGTCTTGATTGACCAAAAGAGCTCCCTGTCAATGCGATACTAAATAGCTAAGGTAGAAACATATATGTTGACGCTATTCCAAAGGTTAGAGTTTCCATTGCGATAAAACATTTTACTCAACGCCCGAGAATAAAGGAATCATCGTGTTAATAGACTAGTAAATATAACAAAAGGATCCTATTTCCCAAAGTTCCACTTAATAACCACCTGCAGAGAAAAAGGCAATGTGTTTTTAATTTTAAATGCGAAAGTTGAAGTGTTAATATTGTGAACTTTTTATCCTTTACCTAAAACTTCGGCAGGGGTGTGTTTTTTTTTGTAAGATCCAAGCTTTTGTTTTCAAAATCAGATTTTGTGTTTCTTGAATTAATTCCTAAACCGGACTTTGAAACCGCATGATCCAAAATTGAGCATTAGAAATACATATACTACGGATCCAAAGAAGAATGTACACAGCCAGCGGTATCTTGGAACAATATAACTTGACGCGTACTGCCCCACGGAGTTTGTTTTTACCGCTATTTCACCCCTTTTAAATCATTATTTATTTTGGAAACAAAAAATCCAAATGATCGAATGTTTCATGTGAGTTTAAGATTTTTACGAATATATTCATGAAACATTTCCTTTAACGACACTTCTTAATATATTTGGTCATTGTTAAAGAACAAAAGGTTCACAAAACGTTTTCCTTGAAAACAATCGCTCAGATGATTGAAAGTTGTCTTTTCGAGGATGGCTTTAAAAGTTTTTTTGCATTATAAAATACGTCAAGCTTTAGACCGAACCCTTTTTGGCAAAACGTCGAACGCCGACACACCTGATGTATTGAATGCTGTAAAGATGCATAAAACACTTTTGATGGGTTATATTCCCATATTAACAGCATACAAAGACGAATACATATGCTTTAACCCTCGGACGTACAAGAGGGGGGGGGGGGGGGGGGTGCATCCACCCCCTCTCCCCCTTAATGATTTTCTCCGATTTTTTCAAGACCATTTATGATTAGCACATGCCGTCTTTAAAAGCCGTTCGTTTATCCTTGAGACATATTTTGGTAAAGATTAGCAACAACCGGTTGCTATGGTAACGAGATATGACGTCATACGTAGCATGAGGTCACGCCATTTTTGAATAAAAATGCGTGTTTTTCACCTTTTTTGGAAATGAAATGCCACCAAAAGCATCAAAATGTTTAATTGTATGTTATTGTGCAACTCTAGCAAAAAATGTTTACAATTTCCGCATTTTCCGATAAATTTGAATTTTTATCAAAATCCAAAATGGCGGTCATCTTGGCGGCCATTTTGTATGACGTCACGGACCCCCAGCAGCGCCACAACTCATAATACGTACCTTATCTTGTAGAGCACATCAGAGACTATCTATTAGACTTTAAATATTTCCTAAATATTGCAACGTCGCAACCGATATATCAAAACCGATATATCAAAAGTTTCATTTCGCGGTTTGCGTGCTCTGTTTTGGCTGCATGAAACCTGTCATCACATTGCTTTTTATTTTACTGGATTTTTTAAATGTCGTCATTTACGAGACACTATTTGAGATACTTTGTCATCGTGAACCAGTACGTAAAAGCATTTAGCGTTTTCTTTTAACAATCGGCTGTCAATTTACTACGTGCTCCAAAACACGCCTTTAAATAATAAATGCGCCACGTAGAAATGTTCACAGTACTTGAGAAAGGATACCAGCGTTTTGCATTGTATTTTCGAAGAGAATCGAAACAGGATTGAAGGTAAGTTCTCTGTTTAAGAAGGCCATTTATTTTACACAATGTTTAAGCTAATTTAAGTCCAACTCTAACTCTTGAGCTTTGCTGAATAGCAACACACGTTTTTTGGATTAATCTGTAAAGGATTTTATTTACACCTAATTGCAATAACGTTGTCATAGAAAAATGAAAAATGTAAAAGGAAAAAGCCAAATAGGAATTAATTAGCTTATCATCACAGCGACACGCGGCACGATTAAGCGTGCAGGGGCTATTGTTAATTAAACATGGTTGTTGTGCATGCTTTGAGAATTATTAAAATCCGGCGAGAATGTACTTTGTATGCCTAATTAATTCCTATTGCCCTTTTTACCTTTTTTGTTTTTACATTTTTCATTTTTCTATGACAACGTTATTGCAATTAAGCGTATATTATCCATTGGAAATTAAACTGTTCCTTACCATCCCCGAGAACAGAGAATGAAAACTTGACATGGAATTATTTACAAAGTGAGGAGACACAACATTTCCAACTCTAGATTCATTGCCATTTTCGTTATTTAAGTGAACCTTTTCAAGCAGTTTAGAGAAGAATCATGTCAGCTTGCGATGGCAAGTGTCAGCCTCTACAAACAAGTTCCTGGCTGTAGAGAACGATGCGTAAAGATGCGCAAACTAAATGTTAAAAGGCGTAAAGCTTCAAAGGAAAATTTAAGAAAATGACGGAAATTTCTTTGTTGGGCAATGAGGCATAAATATATAACTTCGTTCGTTATTTCTATAAATGGTTAGATCAAGTAAATTTCATCCATTGTTATCTTAGTTTGTCATTTACAATCCTTAATTGATGCTCATTACGCCACGCAACAGTTATGCCTTTTCGAGCTTAACGCGTCTTTACCCAACGAGGAGAGAAGAGGCCTGATATTTACGCAAGGATCTTTACCCAAAAGTTTAAAGATGGAAAAATTCGTTATTTCATGCTTTGTCTTCATACTGTCTTGAATGACCAAAAAGAGCTCTCTACTGTTAATGGGAAAACGGCAACATAAGAAACAAGAAAATTTCACAAATGGCAATTCTTTTTAAATACCTCGTTGTTTAGATTAAGACAATGAAAAAGGATGCGCGACCAATAGGTTTTTGCGTCAAAACTTCGCCCTGGTTGTCAGGCAATGTTTATGTTTTCCGCTTGCATCCGTTTTCGTTTTCATGAAGAACGCATTTGTTTGAATATTTAAATCATTACGTCATATTAAGTAG
Source organism: Dendrophyllia cribrosa (assembly GCA_024195265.1). Lineage (NCBI taxonomy): Eukaryota > Metazoa > Cnidaria > Anthozoa > Scleractinia > Dendrophylliidae > Dendrophyllia > Dendrophyllia cribrosa. Next base: position 10,246,873 of record JAJLRJ010000006.1, on the reverse strand, counting down.
AACAATGTAGATCCGTAGCCAGGGTTAATCATAATGAATAAATATATAAAAAATAAACGTTCTCTGGCTAAAATGTGTAAAAAAAACGAGCTTTCTGCTGTCTGTACTGAGCCTACGACACCGCCTACGAAGGGTCAAAGAAAATGGTAAAAAACATGAATGAATCAAAAGCTGTAAGAAACAAAATTCACAAATTGATATATTGTCTTGGTAACGGGCAAAAGTTATTGTCTGCCTCGTTAGTTGCCGCTGTATCAGGATTCCAAACTTTTCCCAACACGGTAATTTCCTCCGTCAATGATAGAAGCGTTGTCAAAGGCAATGCGATGATCTTGAGACCACGCGTTTTTCGCAATATTGGAGTCTGGCGCAGGAATTTACACTCCTGATGTGCTCTTTTTTTCTAGTTACGAAAATATCTGCCGGTTTCATTATACTGCATGCCATTCTATTTTATCTTAGCCCCATTATTATAAATAACATAACAATTCCTCTTGGTCTTGGAAATTCGAAGGTTTTTATAATGCCAGACATTTCTCCTTTTTTTTTTTCCTCGAGAATCAATTTTTTGGGGGGTGGGGCCGGGGGGGGGGGGGGGGGGGGGGTGGGGGAAGGATTTTTGTTTAAAGAAAGATGATTATTTGTCACTCAGTAATGTACACAGAACTAGCACCATCCTTCTTTATTCCAATATAAACCTAAGTATAACAGCCATGCATCTAAACTTGCAAGTAACCTGACGTCTCAATCTCCTACAACAGCCTAACCCAAAACTAGTCAAGCAACCGCGTTTTTTACGAGGTTATGGTGCGGTTGCCATTGTGACGTTAAACTGTTATCAGGCAAAGAAATTTATATCAAATACGCGCCAAAGTAGCTGTGAATACTACTCATGTAACGCTTCAAAGTGTTGGCAGCATCCAACGAGATTTTGTCACCAGCGTTCAGCTTGAACAACCCACCTGCGTATAGGGAAGTTTGGACACCTGTTGCCGGTTGAATCATGGTTATGGCACGGTTATTCACACGAACATAGACTCTCCCTTTATTATGAAAGAAAAGTTGAGTGTAGATGTAGTACCGCCCAGAGACGGGCACAGTCAAGTATCCTGCCTGGTACTGCATGCCGCCTTCAAGATGGCTGTACTGGTTACCTACAGACCAGTCTGTGATCACTAAAAGGCAAGTTAAGAAATCGTATTTTTACTGATTTCGCACATCATACTCCATAATAAAGCATAACAGTACTTGAATGACTCATAAAGAAAGCCATTTTTCTGCTCCAGTAGGATACGTTTACCTTCAGTAACTCAAAGCAAAACCAAAATGGTTACCAAACACTAAATTCAGCATTCGCAAACCAAAAAAAAAAACAAAGCTGTATTCTTGATGAACCAACTCTCACCCAATCAAAATAAACAGAACACCCCTACATATTCTACTGGACTCAGGTCCACAACAGTACTATACATCCACTTTCAGACCAATTTTCCTTTTCTGACAATAATTAATGAAGAGAGGTGGGTAGAGGGTCTGAGGGTCTTTTGGTACCCAGTCCCATAGCAGTTACAGCGACGCACAGATCAAAACCCAGTACCAGTTCCCATTTAGTTATTTTAGGAAGACAGGAGACTGAGTACAAGTTAAATGGAAGAGAATGGGAACGAGAATTTAATCTCTCCTCCTTCCCTCCCCCCCATTCGCTAACATTTTGAGATGCACCCTTCCCGAGCTTCGCGAGGTTCTGCGAGACACGTATTTCTGGTATACTAACTCTCCGAAGTTCAAAATAAATTCTGTTTCCCTTGCTGACTACAGTTTCCCATCAGCTTATCTCTGTTAACTCGAACCCATATTGTAGGCCGTGTTTTGCCGACACAAAAATGACAGAAAAACCATTACTGACCAATCGTTATACACCAAAAGGACCCGGGTGCTAAAGCGAATGGTCAATGTGAAAAACAACAACGAGAACAGTTCAACTTCGTTTGTTTGTGATCTTGCTTTTTGGAAGCAATGTGCTAAACGAAGGGACTGAAAAGCCACATAGCGTGCAGGTAACGATTTCTTCAACGTTTCTTTTGTCGCCAAATGACTATTTATTTTTTGACTACCTTGATTGTAGTTTTTTTTTTAAATGAGAGACCGTTTCGCCACATGCTTGTTCAATGCGTTTTTTTTTTCTCTGCCATCTTTCTGTCGTTTTTCAAGACGTCTGTCGCGGTTTTATAATAATAGAGAGCTTAAGCAACGACGACGGCAACGCCATGGTAAACGTCACTTGAAAAAAGGATTCGTGCTTTTTAAAACTACTTTGCAGTTGTTTCAATTTGTTTAGTTTGTCTCATGTGTCTGGATTGTCCAGGAGCTAAATTTGAAGGAATGGCTTTCCAGTTCAAATGGAGAAAGGAAAATTAACCGTCGCGTGTTCTCCACAAAACCTATAATTTGATCATTTGACGTTGTTGTTTTGCAGGGAACGGCAAAGGAATGTACCAAAATGTAAAACGCACGCGCAGAGGCATTGTTTTCGCTCATTAAACCTATTGTTTTGTGCCGTTCTTGCTGCCGTCGCCGTGGTGGTTGCTAAAGCCCGGTTTCCATATACAGCTATTTCAATTAACGTTGTCGGATGGTAATTGGGCATTGGCATGTAGGCATACGGAACACAATGCAATGCTTTGCTTGAGTGACCCCCAAACAATAGCTTCCCAATGCCCAATTACCAATTACCATCCGACAACGTTAATTGAAATAGCTGTAATCGCAATGATTGCAACGATCGCAGCGATCGTTACGATCGTCGATCGCTGCGATTCTTGCGATCCTTGCGATCGCTGAGACCTCAGGTTTCCATATGATCGCAGCGATCGCAAGGAAACGTCGAGTAGGCCTGGATCCGATAAACTTTAAGTGCATTATGGGATACAATTGGGGTGCAATGCTTTTTGGGACATTTTGGATCGCAAGGATCGCAAGAGTGGTTTTCATATAAAAACCTCTCGATCACAATAATCCCAAGGATCGCAGAGATAGAAATTTTTCTATCTTTGCGATCGCAATCGCAAGGATCGCAACGTTTTGGTTTCCATATGATCGCAAGGGTCGCTCAACACTTTTTTCTTCGATCGCTGCGATCGTTGCGATTATATGGAAACCAGGCTTTAGGTAGACTCTTCGTAAAACCTCGGTTTGTGAAATTTTGGCATGGCTTTGTAACAATTATTTAAGAAAATATTTTGTAAACACATAGCCACAAAGATAAGAAATAGATAACCTCAGGTGGCATTTTCACACATTCATCAATATAAATTGTGGTTTGATTGGTGTAGACTTTGTAGTCAAAATACTCAGCGCGTTCCGCTTATCATTTGGAAATGATTTTCATTAATCGGGAACGGATTGCATTATTGAAATCAAAATTCAGGTTTAAAATTGATTATTTGAATCTTCGAACGGTAGCCCCATTTAGAAATAACGAATGTTGATTGGTTTATTTACTGGCATCAGTCAAAAGTTCACAGACGAAATACGCAACCGTTGGTCGCTGTCGGTTTCAGTGAATTCAGTCGCTTGGACTTTAATTTCTCTTTCAGAGCCAGCACGTTGCATTTTAAGAAGAGTTTTATAAATGCAGAGCTTCTTTACGTCAAAAAATACTCAGTGATGAATTTTTGTTGAGCGAGCAGAAATAGGTCAGATGGGCGTCGATAAAACCAGGAACACGGAACATTCCGGAACATCCCGGAACATGAAAAAATTATAATGATTATTTAAAAAAAATAAATAAATAAAAAATAAATAACCAAAAGAAGAGAAATAAAAGGCGTCGATAAAACCCGGAACACGGAACATTCCGGAACAATCCGGAACAATCCGGAACATCCCGGAACATTCCGGAACATCCCGGAACATGAACAAATTATAATGATTATTTAAAAATAATAAAATAAATAAATAAGTAAATAAAACATAAAAAACCAAAAGAAGAGAAATAAAGAAATTAAATATCAAAATCAACTGGTATCATTCCGAATATGAAAAAAAAACTATTTTAAGTTGGGCGGGGGAGGGGGTGTTGAATACAATTTATGCAACCGACCGCAACGAGTGAAGGCTTACCTCTTTAAAATATTTTAAATGGGGACGTCGGGAAGGGGGTGTTCTAGCTATCCCCATGAAGCCACCTCTGCCAGTTGTTCGCCATGAGTTTAATAATGTGACGGTCATCCATCTATGACTCTGTGATCGTGAGACGAGCTTAAGGTGGTCTTCCACTCGCCATAAGAAACCAAGATGGCGGCGGTCGACCTCCACCAGACGGAAAAATATTGGGCTGTTAACAGTCTAGAAACTTACCGTGAGTGCGAATCTTGTCGACAAAAATCCAAAGCTTGATTAAGCTCTGTATCTTGATCACAGAGCTATAGATGGATGACCGTCACGTGATTAAACCCACGGCGAACAACAGGGGTGGCTGTGTGTTGATAGCTAGAACACCTCCCTCCCGACGTCATTAAAAAAAATGATTTTAATGAGGCGAGCCTTCACTAGTTGCGATCAGCTGCATGAACTGTATCCAACACCTCCTCCCCCGTCCAACTTCTAACTAAATAGATATACAGTGGAAACCCGCTAACTCGAACAATGAAGGGAAACGAAAATCGGTTCGAGTTAGCGGGGGGTTCGAGTTATCGGGGTCGGTGAAAAATGTATTTATTTTTGTTAATTATTAATAATAGTGATGATATATAGCGACGTGAACATAGTTTTATTATCTACCTCTGTGATAAATTTCATGCAGTGTGATAATAAAAGCGGGCAAGGCCATTAACTTGTCACTAACTTGGGGGATGACGAAGGAATGCAAGTCCAATGTAGGCTGAGGCTTGCTGGACAAGAGAACTTTGTTAACATCTTACAGAAAGAATTGGAACGCCTTGAGCTGAAGACCTGTAGGCAAGTTACATCGACTTTTACATACTCAGGCCCGGTTCAAACGTCAAACTTCACATGTGCCGAATCAAATGCAAATGAGCAAAATCTATTGTTCTTGCTCATTTGCATTAGATTCGACACATGTGAAATTCGACGTTTGAACCGGGCCTGCCACTGAAGTAGTGTAAATTGAACTCCCCAGAAGAGTAGTGATTAAGATCAGAGATACCTAAATACAGTTACATACGCACTGTTGGGTTTTAGGCTTTGTGTCAATAGAAAAGACACCGCATCCAGTAGTGACTGATAAGATCATTAAATGAATGTTAAATACGTGTTCAGTCCGAAGTTACAATAAGATACCAAGCAGCCTATTTTCTTGATACTGTATTTTGAGAAGTGATAACAACATAGTTCGAGTTATCGGGGTAAATTTAGGCCAAGGGAAACGAAAAATAGTTCGAGTTAGCGGGGAATTTTAGTAACCCGAGCAAACATGTATCCGAGTAAAAATGACTCAATTAATCCAAGGGAAATCGAACTTAGTTCGAGTTAGCGGGAGTTTGAGTTAGTGGGGTTTTACTGCACTTTTTGTCATATTCAGAGATGATACCAGTTTATTTTATTTTTTTAAATTTATTTCTCTTTATTGGTTAGTTAGTTATTTTTATTTTTTTTAAAATAATAATTGTTGTAACTTTTCATGTTCCGAGACGGTTCCGGAATGTTCCGGGATGTTCCGAATGTTCCGGATTGTTCCGGAATGTTCCGTTTTTGGGGTTTTATCGACACCGGTACCCTAGGTCAGATGTGTCAAGCCGCAAACTGTCGCCTGCTTTTCACGTGAACATTCGCCTGATGTCAATAAAAAAAACAATCAGCATTCGTTATTCCGAATAAGGCTACCGTAGGAAGATTCCAATAATCAATTTTAAACCTGAATTTTGATTTCCATAATGCAATCCGTTCCCGATTAATGAAAGTCATTGCCAAATGATAAGCGGAACGCGCTGAGTATTTTGACTGTAATTTAGCTTATACCCGGGCTTTGAAAATTGTAAGTCGTTAGTTTAGCGATTTGCGGTGTCGTTTCTTCGCCGAGTTAGCTCAGATTCCTCTGAGCCAAATCGTGAATTCGCCACTTTAAAAACGAGAAGGAAACTGGGCCAAGAGAACTTTCGCAACGACTTCTGGGATCGTTACAGGGGACTCCTTCTTGGTCAAGCCCAAATCATACCGTCCAGAAGGACGTCGGACACCTTATTGAGATTTATATAACGGAGTAACTGGTTAGCTTTCAGTTGAGGTTAGGGGTATCAGTTTATATAGTTAAATTTATAACTAAGCAACCCGAGAAGCTAGGTGGTACAGTGGTACAGTAGGCTATGTAAGCCTAAGCCTAGCTGATGTCACAGGTTCAATCCTGAGTGGGAATTTTAGATTTTCTTTTTTACACTTAAAAATGTATTGAAAATAAAATTCTAAGTGTCGACATTACGTTATATAAGTCCCAATAAGGTGTCCGACGTCCTTCTGGACGGTATGATTTAGGCACAACCACGCTTCTTTTGTCTCTGTCCCCAGTAACAGTCCCAGAAGTCGTTGCGAAAGTTCACTCGGCCCAGTTTCCTTCTCGTTTCTAAAGTGGCGAATATGGAACGCTCATTTTAACTGGTGAATACGTGATGTGTTGAACGAGTTGTAGCAGACGATGACAAATTTCACTCGATCGGCTGTAAACGTTTCTTGGTAATTCCAATGACCAGTGGAGGAGGACTTAAAATAGATTTTTTAAGACTAAGGTAAACGCTACAGCACAGCAAATGTTGTTTCTAAATGTGTGCAGTTTTGCTGCCATTTGTAAAACTTCAAATAAACCAATTTTTTTTCTAAAACCGTGTGAATTTAAAACATGTCTAAGCGTGGCACAAAATACCCATTGCATTGTTTGAAATAAAATAGAGAACTAGATGTTTACTCTTCAATTATTTGACTTCAAACTCGGTATGGAAAACTACAACAAATCTGTGGACTTCGAATGCATTTTTCAAAACAAGTAATCAGTCTTGTAACGGTCAAAGCTACGCGACGAACATCTTAGATAGCTATCCCAATGCTTAACATAGTTCGGTTCTCAATTGAGTTGCGAAATTAATTTCGCAATTGATTAATTTGATTTTGAATTGCTACGCTTTGTGATTGCCTAAAAAGTCTTCCGCCACTTTATCAACCAATCAAAGGTAAAACCAAAACTAATCGTGACTTGCTCGCACACGTTTCCCCGCGCTTGGCGCCGGCTACATGTATTTGCTACGAGTTCTTATTACTTCATTGGATTGTTTGTGTCTGATGTTGGCCAGAGTAATAACTTTGGTTTTGGTTTTACGACACTCAAGTGAAAACCGCTCTATAAACCACTGAAGATGTATAATCAAGATAAATTAACACCTTGGTTGGCAGAATAAGTCAAGACTCGTCTATTGGAAGACTCAATATGAGCAGAGGGCTTGTATGGATGCTGCATTAAACAAGAAAAAAAGAAAAACATGTCAGTATTCCAGCGAGGGATTTCCAAAGCGGCCTGAAAGTTTTACTTTGTTGTGTGGTATTAGAGAGCTTGTGGTCATCTGGTCTCTCTAGGGATTGTGTAAGCAAGAGTAGTGTGCCTCTTTATTAGGTGCGTTCTGAGCATGCCAAAGAGGATGACTTGTAGGACTTTCCAAAACCCACTCGGATCAAGCCCTTTCGTGGGGTTGGGTTACGTGAGTCTTGGCAACAGCACCGCAGGATAAATTGTTCAATGAACTGCCCCATCCACTGCATTATACATATATCTTATTTTCAAAGCACCAGGGTCGTACTGGGTGAATATCGGCCCGAGGTCTTAACAGTACAAGCTCGGTCCGTACAAAAAGACCGAGGGCCGATATTCTCTCAGTACTTTGCTGAGCAAGCTAGGTTAATAATGGATAAATTACACGACCGAGAAATGTGAAAACAAATCCCATGATCCTCAGCAGCAGGAAAGACACCTAGTCTGATATTTGGAAAATAAATAAGTAAAGAGGTTTAAATCTTTTAAAAAGTGTCAATGTCATTTATAACACAAACGTTTCGGGCTGAGCCCTTCTTCAGTGTGATTTAAAAATGTTTGCCACGACATTCAAAAAAAAAGTGAGCGCGCGCCATTCAGTTACACAAAAAAACAATGTCACAAGAAATTGAAATTAATGTTCAGTCCGCTCGGTCTGAGCGTGCCAAACTTGAAGATGAGTCGCATCTCACGCTGTTTACGGCTGGTGTTGCTGTTGAAACAATGCTCGACGCCGCAGATCATGACGTCATCGAGCGAGTGTGCAGTTGAGTTGAAGTGTTCAGCTACGGGAAACCCTGGAGATCGGTTACGAATGCTGCGTACGTGCTCACTGAAGCGTTCCCGTAGCCACCTACCAGTTTCTCTGATGTAAATTCGTAAGTTGCATGTCCAGGAAAAGGAAGTTCCACTTCATTGATGGTGGATGTAAACTGGAGAGCTGGATGGAAGTTGGTGAATGTTGTGTAGCGCGTGTCTCAGGATCCGAGAGTAAAAGATTAAAAGATTTAAACCTTTTTACTTTAGGATTTAACCAGAGTGTCAAGCATCACTAAAAAACATTTTTGTTTCCTCCGTTTTAAATAATAATAATGATAGCCTGTTCCAGGCTCCGAGATAGTGGGGAACGCGCGAAGTAAAAAAAGGGAAAAGTCGCGGGGGAACTGGGAGAGGGAGGTCGGCGGGGCCTGTAAACATTTCTTTACCGACGCTCTTCCGCCCTCTTTTGGCAAGTTTTGCGATAATCCAATTTCTTTCGTCAAAATTTCAAAATGTCAATTAACAGAAATAGTTCTCGGATTTCTCGCGCGAGTATTTCGCGCAAAAGCACGTGCAAGAACGCGAGGAAACACGCATGTATTTCAAGACGCGTACGCCGACGAAAATACTGTCCTCGAATCTCGAAGTCCACCCTTCAAAATGCTGCAGATTTTGTAGGAAAAACTTAGCATGTAGAGGAACCAAGGTGCCAAGACTTTCTTTATTCAGTGTAGTGAGAAATAACGAATTGCTGGCGTTTTCTGGAACCGAGATGCTGGAGATTCAAATATTTCAAACCGGATGCAATGACACCATACGTCTGACAATGGAGGTACTGCCTAGCTTCGAGAAACGCGTCAACTTAAACGCAGAATAAACTCTGAGCAGCTAAAAACAATTGCAAGATGCCACTATTCCAATATAGACCGTGACTATCGCATAAGTCTTGGATCTTAGACTCTTTTAGCCGTGATAAAGAAACACTATCTGATCTTGTAACTCTTTGAAAGTGAGCCAAAAAAACTCCACTGTTATGTCAAGAGCTAGCAAACAAACGACGCTGATGATAACTACATGTTCTAAACGGCTCTGGAAAGGGGCTGGAAAGCGTAAATTTCTCCTGTTAGTATCACAGCTAGAGATTTTTTCCTAAGATCAAATGAGAAATGACAACATTCAGAACAACAGGCCTGTTATATCTTTATTTTGATCCAAAAGGAAAAATATCTCAGGCACATACTTGGGATAGACTTATTCTAAAGCTGGGCTAAAATGATTTTAGCGACTAGCAGGATTTGTGTTAGGCCTGTCACCTTTTATAGAAACCGAGCTTTTTCAGTTGTTCGACTTGATCTCGCATCACTGAAACCAATGGAGAAACGACTATTACATAACTTTTATTCCTCTTCATCACGCGCGAGGATCGTGTACGTCATCGTTATGATTGACAAGAATATTGTGCATAGCGAGGTGTTGACATAACCTGTCAAAACGGATTAATTAGAGGGAGCTTGTATACCGGAAAGAGCTTTTTAAAGAAATGTTTACAGGCTCCGCCGACCTCCCTCTCCCAGTTTCTCCGCGATTTTTTTCCTTTTTTTTTTTTACTTCGCGAGTTCCCCACTATCTCGGAGCCTGGAACAGGCTATAATAAGGATTAGCGATTTTGATAGTCGTCCCTCTCAACTATCTCACTATATCGTGTAATAACTGAAATTAGTAAATTTTTACCTCTCGATAATGAATACGAATATCGTGTAATAACTGAAAATAACAACTAATAACTCTAGGACCAGGAATGCACATTTTTTTTCATATTAAATGAACTTTATTTTTTTCGTCCAGGAATAGACGATATTCGTATTCTCGGTATTAAACTGGAACTAGCTTGCAGTCGAGGCTCATGCGGGGGAATCTTTTCACATGCAAAAATTTTATAATACTCCCCCGCATTAGCCTCGACTGCAAGCTAGACGATATTCGTATTCTCGGTATTAAACTGAAACTAGCTTGCAGTCGAGGCTAATGCGGGGGAGTATTATAATTAAAAATATTTGCATGTGAAAAGATTCCCCCGCATGAGCCTCGACTGCAAGCTAGTTCCACTTCAATACCGAGAATACGAATATCGTCTTATATTTTACATACAAAATTGAAATTATCAGGGGCCAAAGGAAGACGCTTTGAATGACGTTGTACTGTTTTTTCCAGGGTAGAGTTGTTCGAAGGACGATTAGCGCTAATCCAAGGATAATTACCATGACAACTCATATGTTCTGTTGATAGTTAATCCAGGATTAGCGCTAATCAGGCTTTGAACAACTCGGCCCAGATCTATTTAGTTTCTTTAAAGTTAACTACGTGAAAGTATATATACTTTCGGTTCTTTTAGCTGAATATTTTAGCGGCAGAGAAGTTTAAGGAAAGGACTGTTATCCCACGAATTTACTAGAGGGTGGTGAATAGGGGTATGCAAATCCACCGATCCGCAAACCTATTCACCCCCCTCTTACTAGCTGTTTTCTTCTTTCTGAAAATCCTCGCTGACCTAATTATTTCCTACCTAAAACGACATTTTTATTCTTCCAAAAACAAAAGGCGTTACATTTCCGATGTTACAAATGTTTGAGGCGACATTTTGTTAAAGGAAATTCTAGTTTTCAATGTAATTAAGAATGTCTGCGTCTAAATTTTGGGCGCAAAGCGCTAGTGAATGTTTCTTGGGCTAAAATAACCTTAAAAGCAATCACTTTTTCATTTAATTTTATTTTCTATGTTTCGGATACAGAGGAAAAAAAATGGATACATTTTCGTGGTGTCTGATCGCGAGATGTTTTATGAAATAGCTGCATTATGCGTTACTCAGGGAAAGGTTTCAAATTGCAACATTTTTACCTCAACCGAAAAAAATATTTCAAAGGGCTAAATTTGTTTCTCTCCTCCTAAATTATCACTTCTGTCGTTAACTTAGCCTGCGAACGGTTAAAATTCGACAGTTGACAAGCTAAGGAATCCGCGGGTTCTTGTGGGCGGCAGCCTCGATTTTGAAGGATGCGTGCAGGCTTCCCTTCTTCGTATGACCCCGCCGTCCGACTGGAAGCCTGTCCGCAGGCTATGTTCACATCAGCACTGAAACATGTTTACAGTAAACATGTTTCACCCTAGTGTGAACACAGCATAAGGCCTTCAAAAAAGGTTTTTCACCAAAACAATTCGTTGGGTGCAGAATTATTAGTTTCTTGAAATTTAGTAGGAAGGAGATGTTAAGCGGAAGAATTTTTAAAGCTTGCATGCTGCCCTGAGAATGTAATGTTCAGCAAGTTAAAAGTGTAATATATAGATGTCATTGAACTATCTTGATGTCCGTATGGGAGATATATTGGTCGAGTTCTTTTTTTTTGCAAGTTTATCAGTTTTTTTTTTGTTCAATGTTTCATAAAAGAAATTCGGCGAAATAAGTTCTTAAGCGGTCCATCTTAGCGGTCCGTATTGCAAAATGCGGTCCGCTCGAGGGAACCAGTCAGAATGCTCCTTTTCATCATGGACTAGTTTGCCATATAATAATATACGTTATTCCAATATGTGCGGTGGGCATATGTGACCGGCAAAACGTTCTACTTCATTCAACGTTTTATTTTTCCCGCCTTTTTGTTACTAAAATAGGACAAAATGACGGGAAACACGAAATTCGAAACGTTTATCGTTTGATTGGATCAACATTATTCAGAAAAAATTGGCAGTTTTGAGATCCTTGTGACAAGCCCTTTCAGAAACCATAACATTCTCAGTATTGTACTGAAACTAGCTTGCAATGGAGGCTCATGCGCGGAAATATAAGTTAAAATGTGACTGACTGTGTCAGAAAATTTAAGACATGCGTATATTCCCAAATAACAACGTTAGTAAGCCAAAAGAAGCAATTTAAGTGGGAGTTTTTTTAGAAATTGTGTGACAAGAAATGGAAATTTTGGAAATCTTTTCTACTGAGAAATGGAATTTATAGACAATGCCTTGCAAGACCCTCTTCACATTAAGGACTGTTGTTGATAAAACTATTTGCATGTATTACACTTTCAATTGTAAAAATCAAGTTCACTGTCAGAATGAACGAAGCTCTTACCTGAAAACCACTACCATCACTGGTTCTTGCATCTATTTTCTCATCTTCGGTTTCACTTGGTATCTGTGAAAATCAACATTCAGCTTGTTTCGTAAATCAGTATCACAGTAAACAGCTGTCTATAGAAGACTTTTTTCTACATGGATGGTAAATATTTAGTAAAGACGTTTTAAAAAGAAACCATTACAGTTTTTCATGGCGTGTCCTCAAACTACGTTAAAATGGTATTACGCGCTCGCTGTGATCAGATAGAAAAGGCTGTATTAAATAAAAAAGATATTACCGACAATCTTACCTGGTTTTTTAGTAAGCTGCGTGCTCGGCAAAAATCCAAGTTAGCACAAACTAGCAAGGCAACAAAGAAAAAAACGATCTTCATCTCGATAGGTCTTAAAGTAACTCTGCAAAATAAGAGTAAAGAATCGATGTGTTTTATAAAATGAGTTCTTCTTAGACAAGGAGAGTGGATGGTTAAAAAACAAAAAAAAAAAACAACTGACAAACTTTTTTTGTTCAAGTTTCATATAATTATCTTAATAAGTGTTGTTTTCGAAAAATGTCATGTTAAGCCCCTTTTCAGTGGAATATAGAAAGAAACCACTTGGAGAAATGCGTATAACTGTATTGAACCGCCTGGTTCAAAAGGAGTGTTACACTCCACCAAGGATTTTAAAATCCAGACTGTTTGTCCTTGTTTTTGGAGAGTAACAGCATGAACAGTAACAGTAACAGTAATAGTAACATTATCAGTATCAGTAACAGTAACATTATCAGTATCAGTAACAGCAACTGTAACAGCAACAGTATCAGCAGCAGCAACAGTATAAGCAACAGCAACAGCAACAGCAACAGTAACAGCAACGGTATCAGTATCAGTATCAGTAACAGCAACAGTATCAGTAACAGCAACAGCATCAGTATCAGTAACAGAAACAGTACCAGTATCAGTATCAGTATCAGCAACAGTATCAGCATCAGTATCAGTATCAGTATCAGTATCAGTATCAGCAACAGTATCACTATCAATATCAGTATCAGTATCAGTACCAGCAACAGTATCAGCAACAGCATCAGTATCAGTATCAGTATCAGTATCAGCAACAGTATCAGTATCAGTATCAGTATCAGTATCAGTATCAGTATCAGTATCAGTATCAGTATCAGTATCAGTATCAGTATCAGTATCAGTATCAGTATCAATATCAGTATCAGTATCAATATCAGTATCAGTATCAGCAACAGTATCAGTATCAGTATCAGAAACAGTATCAGTATCAGTATCAGTATCAGTATCAGTATCAGCAACAGCATCAGTATCAGTATCAGAAACAGTATCAGTATCAGTATCAGTATCAGTATCAGCAACAGCATCAGTATCAGTATCAGAAACAGTATCAGTATCAGTATCAGTATCAGTATCAGCAACAGCATCAGTATCAGTATCAGCAACAGTATCAGTATCAGTATCAGTATCAATATCAGTATCAGTATCAGTATCAATATCAATATCAATATCAGTATCAATATCAATATCAGTATCAGTATCAATATCAGTATCAGTATCAGTATCAGTATCAGTATCAGTATCAATATCAATATCAGTATCAGTAT
>JAJLRJ010000006.1:10225352-10227852 GCA_024195265.1 Dendrophyllia cribrosa | reverse complement strand
CAGTAACAGTAACAGTAGCAGTAACAGTAGCAGTAGCAGTAGTAGAAGTAGTAGCAGTAGCAGTAGCAGTAACAGTAGCAGTAGCAATAACAGTAGTAGTAGTAGCAGTAGCAGTAGCAGTAACAGTAACAGTAGCAGTAGTGCAGTAGCAGTAGCAGTAGCAGTAGCAGTAACAGTAACAGTAACAGCAACAGCAACAGCAACAGCAACAGTAGCAGTAGCAGTAACAGTAACAGTAGCAGTAGCAGTAGCAGTAACAGTAGCAGTAGCAGTAACAGCAACAGCAACAGCAACAGCAGCAGCAGCAGCAGCAACAGCAACAGCAACAGCAACAGCAACAGTAACAGCAACAGCAGCAGCAACAGCAACAGCAGCAGCAGCAGCAACAGCAACAGCAATAGCAACAGCAACAGCAGCAACAGCAGCAACAGTAACAGTAACAGTATCAGCAACTCTTACAGTAACAGTATAAGTAACATTTACAGGAACAGGAACAGTGACAGTAACAGTATCAGTATCAGTATCAGTAACAGCAACAGTAACAGCAGTATCAACAGCAACAGTAACAGTATAAGTAACATCAACTGCAACAACAATAGTATCAGTAACAGAAACAGTATCAATAACGGTAGTAGTGAAAAAGCACTGTTTACTCCTGACGTGACTCATTCATTGACTGTAATTAAATTCTTGCTATCCTCTTGAGCAAGCAAACCAAAGGCTAACACATCTCAACATATTGGGGGTAAAAGAAGCTTCTTCATTGTGCTTAGAACCCCGACTGACTCGTTTTTACGGCTACTTTTCTCGGCCCGAACCATTGCACTCGCCTATTCAATTTCGCGCCGTTAATGCGACCAACGACCACCGTTTAGAGATTATTTTCTTGAAAAGTTTACTCGGTTAATGCGACTTATATTTTTGTCTCGAAGTTTCATCTTGATTGAAACATTGCAACATGGTCAAATGAAATAATAAAGTTCACCTAAAACGCGATTGAGACTTTGTGCTTTGATTGCACGGTTAAAGGCGCACAAAGACACGTTTATTAATTCGGGTGAAGTGTAACGCATTTCTGCGTGTTGAGAATTATGCAAATCGCGTTGACTTTTTTCTTTTCTCTACAATTCAAAATGCCGAGTGTCCAGTGCACGTCAAATGCGAATAAAAAAACCTGCTTTCAAATAAACGTCCTACTGAAATTCTTGAGAATGATAAAAATAACGTGGAACAGGAACACAGCCCCTAACGTTACTCCGTAAAACATGATGGTCACGCAGAAATAATGAATT
This sequence comes from Dendrophyllia cribrosa, assembly GCA_024195265.1. NCBI lineage: Eukaryota > Metazoa > Cnidaria > Anthozoa > Scleractinia > Dendrophylliidae > Dendrophyllia > Dendrophyllia cribrosa. Next base: position 10,226,560 of record JAJLRJ010000006.1, on the reverse strand, counting down.
AAGGTGGCTGAATACAGTTTGCGCGCGCTCTTCAAATTTCAGCTGCTAACGCGAGTTAGCGCGCGCAGAATTTTGAGAAGAACAAACGTGGCGCCTATTCAGCGATCATTTTATTTCGCCCAGCGTGGAACGCGAAAGTGTTGTTTTTCGTCTTAAAATCAAACAATTTGTTGTTCGTAAAAATGTTTGTTGAATCAATAGATAATATAACGAACCATTGCCGTTTTGGTCGTTTTGTCTTTGGATTGAGAACCCAGTCAAATGCAACGCATGCGCAGTTGATCAAAAAATTGTGACTGGATGTTTTAGCGACTTTCCTCGGAAACGTGCTGATTTCTACTAAACCACTCATTAGAATTTCACGAAATTTGGCACAATAATAGTTCCGAATATGCCGAACTCACCTGCCATCAAACATTTGAAATCTAACAGAGGAGATTTTTACAAAACCTACACATATTAAACCACATATTACGGAAGATCCCTCTGTCAAAATTACATGAGACTAGTGTTAACATGCAAATATTTTTACGAGTTTACTGCAGTCAAATGATGGACAAAATCTAATGACTAGATTCTCTAAAAATAAACGAAACCAAATATTGCAGGCTCATTTACAATCCACCGTTTTGCCATGACAACACCCTTAAATCTCAACAAAAATATGAAAATATATAGCTTGTTGCTTAATCGTATGCCTTGCCAATTTTGGACGCCCAGACGTTAGTGGTTTTAAAATGACAATGGATGACGCATAGGTACAGTGAAACTGTGTTCAGCCACCTTAAAGCGACTTTGTGCGCCTTCAACCGTGCAATCAAAACACAAAGTCTCAATCGCGTTTTAGGTGAACTTTAATATTTTATTTGACCATGTTGCAATGTTTCAATCAAGATGAAACTTCGAGACAATATTGTTCATATTATAAAGAAACGACCATAAAAGTTTAAAGAAATCTATTTCGCGGTTTTTGAAATATGTAGAAAAGCGCTAAAACAACAATATCAAGGACGCTGTCAAAAAGCTATGGTTTCCTATAGAAAATCGAATCTCCAAAACTAAAACAAGAAACGCTTTCAAACTTTCATAGTTTCATCTCATACACTAAACACACATTTTGGCGTAAATTTGAGATTGAGAAATTAAACTTTTATAGGCTTAATTGAGGAACTTATGAATGTGCTCATACACATGAAAAATCACATGTT